>JAUJYU010000075.1:0-20732 GCA_033995675.1 Nothrus silvestris
CACATAATTTTTACCATCAATCATTATTGGTGGTAAGATCAATCACAACTTGCTCTTATGCACATCTTGCTCTTATGCATAACTTGCATGCAACTTGGAGTGAGTGTGTGTGTGTAAGTGAGTGTGTGTGTGTGTAAGGGATTGTGTGTGTAAGTGAGTGTGTGTGTGAGGGATTGTGTGTGTAAGTGAGTGTGTGTGTGTGAGCGAGTGTGTGTGTGAGTGAGTGTGTGTGTGTGTGTGTGTGTATCTGAATTGGTGTGTGTGTGTGTGTGTGTCTGTGTGTACTCTAAGTTGTGCTCTACAGAAACTAATAGAGCCAAAAGGCACAAATGATTGTAAGAGTGGCTGTAGAGCAGCATTTGGTATTGATGCCTACCAATGCTCACCAATTGTATGTGAAAATGCAGAGCAATGTTCACCCGATGTGTTTAGAGTTCGCCAGTTCTCTGGTTCAACACTTGTATGGCTCAACCGACTGACTGCTCACTGCAATTATCTATAGTAGAAATGATTATTGCAAAAAAGAGCCAAAAGTGCCAAAAATTCTCGACATATTTTGAGAATAAGCTATGTCTGTGTGTTCTATAGATTTTAATGATAGAAAAGAAGTGTTCAATGAATACCAACTGATGAGTGAGTTTTAGAGACATAAACTCAAACAAATATAATATAATAAATACATGCTATGTTATACTTATAAAGTTCTTTACTATTGATAGTATTATACAATATTTCTATATTTCTCAACAATGACGACCAAACTTCTGACGAATGGTAATGTTAACGTCAAATTCTATTGATCTACACATGAAAGAGGACCTAATATAACAAATGACATAAAAGCACGCGATGCGAAGCAATGCTGCTATTTTCTAACATCTAATACTGTCTTTTGTTGACAGAAAACTCTTGTTTCTTCTTTAGCAAAAATACTATTGAAAATCAATAAACACCCAATAGAAAGAATATAAAATTTAGAGCATGAATAGCATAGAATCCATTTAATACCAAAGACTGACTAAACTATGTGATCCATGTGGATCAGCAGCACCTCAACTAAAGTCTCACCAGTTTTAGAAAGAATTTGAGTATAAGAAAGAAAAAGAGCTTAACTTATCTAACATTCAGTTAGGTGTAAAGAGAGTCAAATAAAATAGCATTGTATCAAAAAAGTATGTATACTACGAGGAGTCAGACTCGAGGGGCGTAATGCATATGCATAACACAGTCGGAAAAGTTACTATTCTTTGCTGATTGGACTGCATAGAAATTGCCGAACGAAAAATGGATTTTTTATAGACTTTACAAAAACAGTTCAAGTGAAACGACGAACGTTTCAGCGATTTTTGTGTAAAATACGAATATAAAAAACTTAAGCCAAAAAATGAAGCGCCTGTTAAATGAAAAAGTGAAGCTGGAGTGTAAGTTAGAGAATGAGAGGGTATTGTGTGACAATTGGTTGGCTGCTTGTATTGCAGATCACGCTTCTTTACGGTTATAATGTAATTCTTTATATATGAGAGCTTTAGATTAACTTTTAACCGACAATATGACCATCATTTCAGCAAATAAATGATATTTTGTGGCTATAAAGACACTGTGAGCTCAACAAAATTTTTTATTTGCTTTTCCTTTTTGCATATATAAAGTTAGACATATATATACACTTTGAGTATAGAGAGTGAGAGAGAGAGAGTGATAGATAGAGAGAGACAGAGAGAGAGAGAGAGAGAGAGAGAGAGAGAGAGAGAGAGGCAGAGAGTTAAAGAAGCGAAAGTGAAGTAAAGTGGTAGTGAGTGCACAAAATCGATCAAAACTAGCATTGCTTACCATAACTTTAGTGCTAGTATAATGTTGTCATTGTTGTCATTGTTGTCATGACAACTTTGCAAAGTTTTCTGCTTTTTGATGATGATAGTTATGAAGAGAAAGGAACAGAGACCACCTCTGGATTGTGCACTTTGTAGGACGCCGTGTGGACAACATCTCCATTTAGTAGTAAATAGTCTACTGTTTCCAATATCTACATTTGGAGACACATAAAAGTTAGCCTCTCTTCAAGACATTTAGCCTAAAGTTTTGACGACCGAACACCGCACCCATCACTTTATCTCAGAGAATGGGTTATAATTTTAAATATTTTAACTTTTAGTTTGAGCGAAGAAACGCGTTATTAGACCTCAAGTAATAAATATACATATATTGAATATATGAACGATGAACACATATCCATATAACTTACATTTACTAATAATATATAGTGCCTTTACAACTGTAACAGCAAGTAGCGTGTATTACTTTACGTTTATCTTTATTGCCATACATTTCCCCTTTAACGACACATTACCACTTAAATGTCACATCACTTCTTCTTCTTCTTTTTGTTATTTTATTCCCATTAAGTCAACAGTTGAAGAAAATTGTTTCTCAAGCATAAAAAATAAAGTTTTATTTTTGACTCAAAGTTTGTTTTACTTTTGTTTTTGTGTTAAAAGGAGTTATTCTAAGACAATAATAGTTATAATTATATTATATTAATATACAATTTATTGAAGTGTATTAAATACATATAATTTGAAATATAAATATTTTCTAATAAATGAATTTTTGGTTCAACTATTATGAAGTGAAGTAAAATTTTTAGCCTAATAGTTGGTTTTTCAAGTTTGTTCTGTAATTCACTGGTGGGGTAAATAATGCATTCGTAAGATTAGATGAATGTAAGCAAAAAATTTAATTTAAAATTGAGGATGCATTGGAAGACAGGGAGGGGTAGGAGAGGGAGATTTGGGGGAAATGAAAGACAGCACAACACACTTATATCGAGAGACATACATACACTTATAGAGAGTGAGAGAGACTGGTATACAATACATGAGAAACGGTGCAACATCGCAACATCACCATTTCGTTTAGGGCTTAATCTCTTTTTGATATCGCTGCTGCATCAGCTGCACTGATGTTCAGCAATCCATGAATGCACAGGCAGGCTCTTGCACTTCGATCAATCATATAATGTTTAATCTGCTGGCAATGCGCTCGTGAACCCCAATGGATTCATGCTGTCGAAGGAATATAAATGATTGGAAAGCAAGCGGAGAGCAATGCAATGTAATCTTCAACATTCACTTCCTGCTATTGGTTTAGCATTGGAACAGCATTGGAAAACTCAAAAAAACATGGCTTGCAATGCAATGTCAACACTGCATTTTTGTATACTACCTAATTCTTGTGAATGTTGTCTACTCTTGTGTAGACTGTAGTGATGCTCCATTGGGTCTACTCTTAATGCATTTGCGATTAGCACTTTAGGGGGAGTTCGCATAAAAGCTATATTACTTATAGTAACTTATATTGTAAGTTGTAAGCAGACGGGGAAACAGTCCAATATAGCCAACAACATATATACACTTGAATACACTGTTACACTACTCTTCAATATTTCTCACTATACGAGCTCTTAAAAAATGCAGAACTGGTATAAGCAAAAAAGAGCAGTCTAAAGATTTCCCTTCGACACTAGCTCTCTCTCTCTCTCTCTCTCTCTCTCTCTCTCTCTCTCTCTCTCTCTCTCTCTCTCTCTCTCTCTCTCTCCCCGAAAATGCACACATTCATCGATTTTTATATCTCTTATGTCAACACAGCTTTTAGATGGTTATCTTTAAACCACTAAATGATCTTATATAGCATAAGAGGGCAAAATAATATTTTGTTAATCATTTTCAGCTAAGGTGTTGTTAAAGTTTATAAAATATTACATTTATATAAGAAAAGTTGTAAAAGTCCGATGAGGGGCCACTTCTTACCAATAACGATTGCCATCAACCAATTCACTAACACTTACAATTCACTTTCATGTCTTGTATTTTATTTTTATTGCTATACGTGATCTCTCCTGTCTCTCTCTTCCTATCGTTCCTCTAACTCTCTCTCCCTCCCTCTCTCTGTTTCTCTCTCTCTGTCTCTCTCTGTCTCTCTCTCTTTCTCTCTCTCTCTCTCTCTCTCTCTTTCTCTCTCTCTCATTCACTTACTTTTATCTTTTCATTCATTCACAGAATCTCTTACTTCTCATTTTTTTCACTCATTGGACTTAAGATACAACTGGAAAGTGTGCCAAATATCTATCTTTTTAATTTATTTAAAGCAGATATAAGTTTCACATAAAGTACAGGTATAACTAATAGCATAACTAATATGATAACTAAAAGGTGATTCTCTTACACACAATTAAAGAAGTGATGAACTCAAGTATAAGAGATCATGAATAAGAAATAGGATACATGCAATGGTTGCAATGGTTGCAACACATAGAATGCCTGCCACATTCATCATCACATCATCTTGACTATGATTTCTGTAGGTCCACCTGCTCAGGGACGTCCCCTCAATATTGGTTGGTTTGTAATTGGTTTCGGTGTCGAACACTTCCCCTGCACTCCACCTTGCATTGAATGGCAATTGTTTTTTCTATCTATGCGTTGCCCTTCTTATCATTGTTATTACTGTCTGTCAATAAAACATTTACTTCATGCCAATCGTAACTCACTTGTCAGTTACATTTACAGATATACACATATATAAAAACTTATAAAAAAGTTTATATTCATCGAAGACATTGTGCGCATTAACTCATAAGTTAAGACCAGCAGTTGGAACAACAGTTACTGCATTGCTGTAAAGCTCTATTATAAGGTTTACAACTCGTAAAATCGAGTTTTGGACATTTGTATCTCAAGTTTGAATATATTTATCCGGATATGAGGAATGGCACTCCAGGTGGTCAAAGGGTTTCCTTTCAACTATAACTTTTCAGTGGCTCACAATTGAATAGCAATCGTAAGAAAAGTTATTCATCAAAAGCCGAACAGACAGACGGTCATCACGAGAATTCGATTGGTTGATAGTTTAAGGATCACGTGATTCTCGATTTCATTATGACCGACCGCGTTATGGTCTCCTCGCCAACGAAGTCAACGTGAAAGGCATATACAGAGGTCGGGGGGAATCACACAAATCATTCTATTGCGGCTGTTTTGCGTATATCCATACAAGTTGTTATTGCAATATATATTCTTATATACAGATATACAGTCCAAGTCTCGTATCCTAACTCATCGTACAATTGTATTGAGCCATTTAATAGATCGTTATGAGCTCTTACTTCGGTGCTGGACATCATGATTGGCAATCAACTGAATTACCACTAAATCATTTCAATGCGACTAAAGTGTGTTCCACTCCTTATAACAATCCAGCAATTACTGATACGCGACCACTTACTAATGGCTATCAATCTTATCATTCGGCTCATCAAACAGCTTATGTGATGACACCTACACCATCAGTGCCCAGATATGTGTCTTCTGGCAGTACAGATCATCCTCATTCTCATCCTATCCCTCACAACCGCTTCATTGAGAGTTCGGTTGCATTTCCGCAACACCACTCACTTCATCCACATTCTCACCATTCGCTCCAACATCTTAGTCACCAACACCACAATCATAGTCATGCACATCATCCACATCCAGATCACGTATTCACCGGAGGAGCAGTTCTGAGCGGTCCTACTGGAGCGGCAACGGCTCCAATTCAGGCTTCAGTTCAGTTCCACTCTCACAGTCAACATTCAACTCCCACTGGCGTCCATTCAATCCCCGTTCACGGACACAGCGTAACTAATTTGCTTCAATCCGAGTCTCTTCTTCAAGACAGCAGCAGTGGTAGCAATAGAGTCGTCACTCCTGATCAAGTCTGTGGTACTCCTCATAATGCGACCTCACTCTCACATCAACACCAACTTTATTCTTCAAATCAAAGTCCAGCTTCTTGTAAGTTAAGTGCTTCACACTATGAAAATAATTCTTCATTAGCGACCGCAACTACCAGATCCACGTCTAATACGGATGAGTCTCCGGCTTATGATTCACCACCACCGACAACACCAGAATTAAATTCAATAAATTCTCAATTGAATCAACAGCAACAACAACAACAAACACAAAATAACAAACATTTTTTTCCTTGGATGAAATCATATACGGGTAGGTTTTCTTGTTTTTATTTTTAAAAATTAGTGTAAACAAAGCATTAGAGTATTAGAAGATCAGAACAGCCCTCAACGTGATGTCCTTGATCTCACATCTTAGATCATTAAAACACTTTATTCAGAAGAATTGCCTCAAAACCGCTTTATTTAGGGTTTTGTCAGTATTTACTCAAACTTTATATGTAATAAAGGGTGGCATTTAGTTAAATGTAAACTTTTTCTAACTTTTCTTATTTAATCTTGAGTTAGCTCTCAATAAGTGATCAGAAGTTGCATTCTATTAAGTGACTCTTCCAGTCTTGCGCAACAAAGTCAATGGCAGCTCATTGAGGCTTTTGTTTGTCCTCACATATCATTGTCAGCCAATCTGTTTTTTATATAAATTATTTGTTTTATTTGTTGTGTATTTTGTGTAATCACATAATGAATGAATTGTCATTATATGTCGTTTAATATAAAACAAGTAATAACAGTAATAATAATAATGCGCTGAATTGTAAACGATTGCTTTTATTATAAATGACTGCATTGCCTATTATTGCACAGATTCAGGACAGGGACCAAAGCGGACGCGACAGACGTACACCAGATATCAAACTTTGGAATTGGAAAAGGAGTTCCACTTTAACCGCTATTTGACTCGCAGACGACGCATAGAAATTGCACATTCTTTAGGTTTGACCGAACGCCAGATCAAGATTTGGTTCCAAAATAGGAGAATGAAAGCTAAGAAAGAAAACAAAATCAAAGTCGACCCAAACTCAGCTGAAGCTAAAATCTTGGACGAGACCGACGACTCAGACGTTATGATTTAAAATTTAAAGTTTATAATTATATTTATCAGAATTTATATTAATAATGACAGAAGACTGTGAATATATATAAGTTAATTGTGAAATAATGTGTAAATGTGAGCCTTATATTGAATGGGAATATATTTAGTTCTTGCCATAGTGGACACAGTGGACACCCCTTCACATTGTCCATCATTAAAGCAACTCATAGACAACTCATATATAATACAACTCATGTATTGCTGTAAGAGAGAGAAAGACAGTTCTAAATACTGTATAACTGTATACACTTTACTAACAACAGATGGGCTTCACTTTGATTAATTTATAGCGACCGGGAAAGAGTTTGCAAAGCTTACCCTTTTATGACATGCAGTTTAACCAGTAAAACCGTATAAATGGTCATTCCTTATCACTTTGAATCGGTATATACCCTCCTAAGAGCTCATTCAGGTGTTGTCTACTTTATGCCGTTTATTTTGAAAACGTTAGATAGTTGTCATTTTTATTATAGTTAACTCAAATGCTTACTTATAATGAGCACATTCTTTTCATATTTAGATCAAGTTTTCATCAAATTTATATTTACGGGTTTATCATTCAGTTTAAGAAAACATTTTTTCGTGCAATTTTAATATAAGCATTTTTTATGATATATTTTTTTTAATTCAATGTAAATAATTTTCCCACTGTTTTCATTTTTTTTCAATGCCAAAGAAAGTTATCACATCTATAAATCAAAAAAAGTAACCCAACGTAACCAATCTTTAAATTGCTTTTTGAATATTTAGTAGCACTTGTTATACAAGAATAAAAATGTAATTTCTCTATAAGAGCCATCATATTTACAGCAGTTATATCAAAGATATTGTATTTGCTTCTGCTGTTCAATGAAGTCCATTGAAGAGCGTTCCCTTCACTACCATTTTCACCGATAGGGGATTGAGAGAAAAGTACAAAAAGTACAAAGTAAAGCAACCAAACATTCCATTTATAAGATTCTATAAGATTCTATAAGATTCAATTCTAGACTTTTTCAAATACGAAAATAAGATATACTAAGTATGACTTGTAGTAAGACTTTAATGATTGAAATGGTTGTATCGCTTTCTGATCTTAAGCATTTAGATCTCACCAAAATTATTCATTACTGTTTTGTTATTGAAGAAGTGATACAATAATAATCGTGATAAACATGACACAGCATCGCAGTTCCTACGGGTTAATGTGATTGATTTGTTAAATTTTTTTAGGACCAAAAAACTAAACTAACTATTACACCAACAAATCAAAAAATACATGAAATTTTTCAATTGTAACGTTAATAACACTCTCAGGAGAAATATATACACAAATGTAATATTAAAGTATTATATAATTTAAAATATAAATTTATTTATATATAATATATAAGTTATTATATATAAATATCCATTATATTCAATTTAAATAATTTATTAGTTTTAAGTATGAGTTGGATGTCTTATACTCCAAGTATTTGAGAGGATTATATTATGTATTGCTAGTAAATATATTTGTGGCCTAATGTAGTTAAATGTACTCAAAGTAGAATGTAATATAAATATAACTTATTAATACAGTATAGTATACTAAGACAAATGTGCTGAATAAGTGTAATGTCTCATATTGAAATTACATTATACTGAGCATTATTATTATTATTATTATATTATTATCAATTACTGCTTATCATTACCATTGCTATCAAAATTACTGATCAGAAAATGGTTTATATATTATTTCAAATAGTGATTTACTGACAAAAAACAACAGAAGTTCATATTTAGTAAATCCAATGATTACTACTGCTGAGTGATAAATAAGAAGTAAGTAATAAATTGAATATTGTATGATATGCTTTTGAAGTTGATATAGTTGCGAAGCACCCCTTTATGCAACATTACACATTCATCCTCCTCTCAAGGGATATTACCATTTACTGCATAGTATGTACTCTGTCTTTCAGTATTGCCACCGCATTCATTCGAGAGCCGCACTCATTCATGTCGTATGTTTTCATGTTGATATCGATAAGTTATAACGTGTTCAACTTTAATACATTTACAGGTGTTACATAATTAATTATTGAATCTTGTTTTTTCTACTTTTACTAACATTCCTATTATTACTACAAAAAATTATTATCGATTTATAGCTGGAATAGCATGAGTTGATGAATGTCTGTTTTATAGTTTGTTGACTAAAGGCAATGGCGTTCATTCAATGATTGTATATTTCTCTAATTTAATGTCTCGCAGGGTTTTCATAGCCCTTTTGTAGACTTTTGTTGTTTTGATCAGTGAAAAAAGTTTTACTATGTATTTTCCAAATTTTGTCTCAACTAAATATTGTTTACAATGAAGAAGTTTTAACAGTATATGATAGTATGGCGCGCGCATATACTCTACAGTATATGTTAAGCATAATAGCAGATGTGACTCAGATATTTAGGAGAGACTTTAGACGAGAAAACTGAATTCAACGATAAACTCACTTTTCCCAACCAATAATAATGATGGTCACAATTGTGAGCTTATACTTAACTACATCACAAACACACTACCAATAGTCTAATATAATATACAATACAATATTGCATTATAATCTCTCATATGGATGCATATATGTGTTTGAAATTGTTCAATAGTTGAATATAGCACTAGCGGTATAACACCTATTCTTCATATCTCTCGCTCTCTCTCTCTCTCTCTCTCTCTCTCTCTCTCTCTCTCTCTCTCGCTCTCTCTCTCTCTCTCTCTCTCTCTCTCTCTCTCTCGCTCTCTCCCATCCTCTCTTTCTCTCTTTTTCTCACTTTTATGACAACTAAAAATATGGATTTTTGACAGAATTTGTGTTTTATAAATGCAACAAAAATACGAATGAAAATTTTACGCCAAAAAACGATTGCTATCAGAGCTGAATGAGCTGAATGTGTGCAAACTGTGCAAACATTGAAAAGAAGAAACATATCCCAAGCTCTGTAATGTTTAACATTATAAACGCCAAAATATGCAGTGCATTCTTCTATTTTTAGCTTAAAAACAGTAGAGACGAAATAATTTTATGATACATTTACACATACTTTTTACGCTCATCTTTTCTACTCATTCCTTTCATGATTTAAAAAAATGTTGATATTCTGTCAGTAACTATCATTAAATAAAGCATAAAACATGTCAACTATATCTTTGTTTTTGTTTTGTGCACTAAATACTGAACATTAAATAAAAAGTTTTGGTCATTTGGCCATACATTGCATGCAATACTAATACTATGTCAACCAAACGAAAAAAGGACATAAATGAAAAGTATGTTTTGAAAAGTTATAGCAGTCTCACAATATGTTAGAGAAACACCATTTCCACATAGGCTGTTAGCCTGTCTGTACGGTTAAGAGCACACATTTTCAGTTGGAAATATTTGCACGTGTGGGAACCGACAGCATGCGCTTCTATGGTCAGTCAGTGTCATAAATCTTGTAAGAAAAGGTTTTTTTAATAAAAGGCTTGCAAAGAGAGTGCATATGAGTCTTGCTGTGAAATGACAGAAGAGCTACTCCTCTAATGCTAAAACTGAGAGAATAAGAGTAAAAGTAATGCACATAATGTTATTACTTTTGATGAACAACAAAGTAAGTAAAAATAAAGTACTAGTAAATACATACTATGACTACAACTAAAGTGAAATTAAGTGAACATCAAACACTTTGAGTTAAATAACATGACAGACTCGAGAATGCAATGAGCGTATGATAAAGTGGGAAAAAAATATTTTCTGATCTACAAAATCGCATCAAATGAAGTGAACTATGCTAAAAATGGATCAACTTGATATACTTGATATACTAGATATACTTGGTATACTTCATATACTTCATATACTTCATATACACCAACTGAACCCCTGAGTCTAATTAGTTGAGAAGAAAAAGAAGAAATAGTAGTAAAACTAATTAGAAAGACTAATGTCATTAATTTGCATGAGAGTAAGACAGACAAAGAGAGATACATGGAAAATAAGTCAAATATCAGTTTAAGTTATAATACGGAGTAACTGCAGTACAGCGTATTATAGTCTACGATACAGTAGTGTTTCACTAGTGTTCTCACTCTAACAAACAAACAAGACTTGTATAAAAGAGAGCATCGAGTGAGTCGACTGGTAAGTGCCAAAGCATGAATAAAAAGAGAGTTTCACATCGTTAGAGAGTAAGTCCATTACACTATTATATAAGTTTCGCTGTTATTAATTATGCATTGACTCACTCTTGTTGTCAATCTATCGATAGCTATCTCTAAGTTTGTATCTCTTTCTCTAATCTGTTAATTCCCTGACTCTATCTCTTCACACACAACAACACAATCAGAGGCTTACACTGTATTCTCAATATTGTCAATATTTTGGTCAAGTCGTAAAATCGGCACCAAATCAGGTGAGCGGCAAATGCGATGGTTTGGCAGTAGTGTCGATGATGTCAACAATGCAACTGTTCCATGCGCTCTCTCATACACTCTCAGAAGCGCATAAGATTCTTTCATGTGCCTCTTCAGCCTCTTCTGGCAGATATAAATGGGGAGAGGAGGGGGTAAATGATAATGTGGTAGTGGTATCATTCGTAGCAATTCGGCAACACATAGAGCAGAATCGGGGAAAAAGTTTGGGACATCAAAAAAAGCAACGGATTTTAGGTTGAAGTTGAGGACGGACCTAAGAAGGGAGGTGCGACTCTTGTTATACAATATCAGATCCCGTAAAGTATCAAAGCAACTCAGATGCAATCTTCACTCATAGTCTGAGAGGTCACATTTCAAGAGTTTGTCAAACCTGCAAAATATACAAACAGTCAAACGTATCTTCAATTCAATTTACTGTTTACTTCTTTAATAAAAAGTATAAGTTCTCTGTATATAAAGATATCTAACTTCAAAAAAGCTGATATTACTATAAAATTATTCTAAAATAAATATAATATATTAAAATTGTTTCAACAAATATATATATTTATTGTTGTTCTTTCTTATTGTTGGTGTAATTTTTTCTTCAGTAATATTTTAAGGAAAAAAGAGAAACTCTTTTTTGCTTTTAATTGTATTTGAAAAAGTTGATTGTTGTTTGTGCTTATGGTAAGAAATATTAATATTTTGGTCAAAATCATCCTAACCTTCATTGTTCGGTAATAACTAAAAATTTCGTAGTCAACTCTCTTGACGACAATTTAATAGTTAGGGTAAAGCTTTCAAGAGTTATAACATTGAAAGAAAGCAATCATAAAAAATAATAGTAATAGTAATTGCAAGAGTTTTAAATATTGGTTATACCTATTGGTAAAAAAACTGGAAAGTCATACACAAACATTGCTTTGAAGCGTGCATAGAATCAATTCAACGTGAGTTCTCTCTTGAAAGCAATGGCAACAACATTGCATTGTTGACTCTCTATTGGATAGCTGGTAATCACGTGCATAGAAGAAGAGGCAGAGACAGCTCTGCTGTGGTATAATGCGCTATTAAAAGTGTGCCGGAGGTTTCCTGGAGAGCAGAACGGCCATAATTCATCAAAAATTGCGTGGAATATTGGGCAGAATTACTTCACAAATCACTCCGGAGAGCAGATGAGCTCATATCAGTTCGTAAATTCTTTAACATCGTGTTACGGACAGCCAAGAGCTGGTCCAGAGACAACAGCCACTTCGGGTCCACCAGCAGATTATTATACACCACAAGTATATAATAATTGTTACGCGAGTGCAGCCAATAATGCTGTCTCTGCGACCAGTGCTCAACCGGCGTCTCCCGCATATACGGCATATTTGCAACAGAACGGCGACCACCACAGCAGTCATCATCATAGCAGTCATTCGCACGTATCGTCACATCACAGAGAACTTCATCCATATTCGAGCAATTCGTGTTCACAATCGGCTGCTGTAGTCCAGTCGAGACTCAGTCATCACAGTTCAGCCGCAATAATTCCGACACGAACGCCAACATCGCCATCAAGTTGTAAGTACGCCGTAGACTCCGCTTCATCTCCTCAAGATCTCAGCACATCCAGTGGTGGCGCCGGTCAATCACCAGAACCAAGAGCTACTCCACCACAAGGCTCTCAACGAGGTTCCAATGGTTCGGCTCAAGCCGTACAACAACAGCCTAACAACCAAAACACAGCTCAACCGCAGGGAACGAATTCAACACAAGGAAACGGAGCTAACGGTGGAGGACAACAGAGTAAAAATGGAAATTACGGATCTGGAAACCCACCTCATATATATCCATGGATGAGAAAAGTACATGTCGGCCAAAGTAAGTCCATTTCAATTTCTCTTTTCGAAATCCTTATGAAGTGATCTGTTGTGTAACATCACTGACAAACTAAACTACTAAACCAGATGAGAATCAAGAGGAAAAATGTAGAGTTCTGGTGGCGCAGAGCCCTTTTTCACTGTTGAAGATGTTGTAAATTTCGATAGTACCACCTCTGTCAAGCATAGGTTTCCCTCCCATTAGCCATAAAACAGCACTACTATCACTACTGCAACAACTACCATAATTTTACTGCCTCAAGAGTTGGCACACAGAAAGAGCAGTTACTTTTATGGCCAGCTATAAAATAGGCAGTTAAAGGGGGACTTAAAGGGCCCGCAACTGATTTACAATCTTGCTTTTATTATATCAAGCGTAACGAAATGATATGGGTATAGATGGTATGGCATGGTTAAGAATGGCATGGGTGCTCAACAGGACTTATTCACTTACACTTATGAATTAGTAAACTTAGCCAAAGAAGCTCTCTTTTACCATTAAAATATGTCTTTTAGTTTATAAGTTTGTATATCTCGCCAGTCAGTATAGTGGGTGACTATACTATTAGTTTCATTATATTTTGCGCCTTCAGGCTATTACTACTGTTATTGTTATATTTGGCAGTTGTATTACCGGATGGTCAGTACAAAAATTGATTTCAGAATCATTTATATTGACAGTAAGAGACAGGCCTTCACGCATTCACACACTCTTATATACAAAGACACAAACAGTCATAAACAGTCATGAATATGAGTGTGTTGTAAAACTAAAAGCTGCATATTTTCTCTGACTAACAAAGAGCCAAAACATTTGGCATGTAGTTAGCTATCGTTTGCTCTAAATTTGCTCCAAAGCCAAGCCATATCTCATTATATGTCTTGGTTTTCCTTTTTCTACTATTTTCCTCAATGTGACCAATAATTATATGCCCAATACATACAATTGGGTTTCAATGCCTTTTTAAGTCCTCAATTGAGTCTCTGTTAGATATATACTATATGTTAAGCAATTTTGTAATGTTTATATCCAGTTATATTGAAGTAATTTTCTTTGTCTTAAAATCCTTGAGGCTTTATTTGAATGAATGTTATAATTATGTAAGTTTTATTTTTACTATTAGCTGCTGCTAATGCTTCTATATATATGTTATAAGTATCGTTCATTTTTTATATTCTTGATTGTGTTGAGGTTCAAAAGGCTCGGTTAGGACTTGAGACTGCTGTCATGCACTATCATAGGCGCTCATTCGGCTCACTCGCTCGTCCCCTATTCCTATTCCTAAGAACATTAGTAATGGTTTGTTTATGGTATACACAACTTACTGGTCTATAAAGACATAATATTTTATTATAGATAGTCAAAGATTCACAGCATACTATACATACGTACATATATTAATTTAGAGAATGTACGCACAAATGAATCTTTAGTCTATAATTTAATTTTTTACTTATCTATTATAAAATGATATTTTGTTACATTCACTGAAAATTGGCGTAAATTATCTGAATGTGTCTTTAAGTGTAGGAACCATTATATCCATTATATTTAATTTGCAACTAATTGTCATCCACTCATTCTATTCTTTATGTTATGACAGATGGTGTCAATGCAATGGGCGAAACAAAAAGACAGAGGACTTCATATACTAGATATCAAACCCTCGAATTGGAAAAAGAATTCCATTTTAATCGTTATCTAACCCGAAGACGAAGAATAGAAATCGCGCATTCCTTATGCCTCAGCGAAAGACAAATCAAGATTTGGTTTCAAAATAGAAGAATGAAATGGAAGAAAGAGCATAAGATGCAGAGTGTAGTTCCACCACAAATACCTCAAATGTTGGGTCCTGTCGACCATCATTTGCATCACTTGCACAGCGAAACAAAAGCGTGAACTCAACTTATTATTTAATATAAATATTTAACAAACGATTTAACATTCAATACACACAAACACATCAAACGATACAACTTTTACCGATATATCGATAAGCATTTTAGTATTACTTTTAATCATTCATTTTTAAGAACTAAATAATGAAAATTTTCAACAAAACAGGAATATAAGTCTTAACCCAAAGGCAATTACAGTATCTGTAATGTCTGAATTTTTTTATAGCTGATAACTAACTGTTTTTTAATTGATTGAAACGAGATGTATAAGAATATATGTTCCGATTCCTAAACATATATTAGTTTTTCTCTTAATTTTTCACTTAATGAATAATTTTTAGATTAAAATAGAAATACTTTTGCAAAAATTAAGAGAGAGTGGAATAGAGAGTACACGAGTGAATTTCATAGGGTTTTATTATAGATAATTGAATAAATATAATCCTTAGACCAAATGATGATGATGGTTATTTTTAGTCCGAATCTTTGTTGAACCGAAGGGCCAGTCATTTATGTGCTTACAAACTGATAGACAAAATAATTTATAAGAAACATTTTATAAATTGCAGTTTAGAGGATAAGACTAGAAGCAGATTATAATGATGTATATTTTAAAATTATAAGTTTGAATTGATTCTTTTTGGTTAACTTTTTTTTTATAATTATAATTATAATAATGGGCGTGCAATTGTCAAATAATTATGGAACAGAATGTACAGTACAAAAAAAGCTAAATCCTGTTCAGGACATTTATGATACGTGTAAAACAGAATATAAAAAATATTTCATTGTTAATAATTTGTAATATGTACTCATAATCACATAACACACTGCGACCATATATTCATATACCTGTAGTAGTCCTAACATAACATCAAACAATAATAATTTAATATCTATCAAGTTTTCCTTTTCTATTTTAAGTGTCACATAAGGGATATTATTGAATGTAAAATCATAAGTTGTGCTCTCAGGTACAAAAATGATTATTATTTCTCTATTACCTATTCTAATGTGTATGAAATATTATTTGACGACTCATGACACGTACAGTCCCGTAATATTCAGTTTAACTTAGTTTATAATTGATTTTTTCTCTTCGTATATTTCACTCCCAGTTATTTTATATAAAATATAAGTTACATAGCATTCAGTATTAACAAATTAATGGCAACAAAAAGTCAGTGAATCATTACTAGCATCATATTCATCATTAATGTACCATTAAGATGAAACACAAGTGTAGGCATCAGTTCCTGACAGTAGGTGTGTCATCAGTCTTATCTGACACCAAAAAAACTTACAAACTTAGTGTGTTTGCTGTGCAGTGCAGAGACAACTTTCAATAGTTGCTTCATTTCTTTAAATATCAGAATATATGCTTAGTTAACATTGAATTTTTGTAAATTATATTTATTAATATTATTATGATTACTATGATTATTATCATTATTATTATTACAGTATTGCTCAACCAATGTAAAAGATGACAAAAATTGTTTGATTAAGACTTAAGCATCACATATATATACTAATCATAAATATGACCTGAAGCAAAACTAAAACTGAATAATACCTTTTAATTATAACTTTGAGATTTGATTGTCATTTAAGGTATACGAATGGTCGTAATGTTTTTGTTATTATATACTTGTATACATTAATTTTATTTCTGTGATAGAGTCTGAACCACTTCATACGTACACATAACAAACACAATTAGTTGCATTGTGATGGTTCGCTAATATATATATAAATATATATATAAAAAATATATATAATAAAATTATAAATATTAATAATGTAAGCTTTAAAAGTGTGTGAAAAGCGACATTTTTGTGAAAGGAAACTAAATTTTATGTAAGTTATAACTCATATTAGATGAAAAAGAGTAATGTCTTAGTTTGTAAACGTTTTCATAATAACCCATCAATCTCCATGAAGTTCCTCCACTGTTCCTGACTGTGCTTCACCTTTTAGTCCAATACCTTCAACACCTCCTCCTCTACTATCCCGACTCAGAAAAATTATTTGTATATCTGGTCTGGTCTCTACTCTTTTTGCCTCTGTCTCACCCTTTTGTTTATTATAATCAATCTTAAAACTGTTGTGAAAACCTTGACAAAAGTTAAAATAGTAACAAAAAATTGTCATAAGTTATATTTATAATTGTGTTTAATTGCTTTATTATAATGTAAATATTGTACAAAAAAACATTGAAAACCTTTCAGATCTCTTTCACATTCAACTAAACTTTTAAAGTTAATTTAGGGATTTGTCAACAGAAATACATTTTAATTGTTTTCTTTTCTTGTATTAGTGTTAAAATTAATATAATGTGCTCTATTGTAAACATAACATTCTCTAAATGATTACTTTTCAGTACTTTATTTTTGACAAATTTAGTGATTTTTTATTGAGAAAAAGACAAAGCGTTGAGTTTAGTTAAGCGTTCAATTTGATTGTGATTTAATTTGAATAGAAGTGTTCACTATATTAATGATATGGCGGAAAATTGAATGTTTCTTTTATTTAGGAACTCATTCATTGGCTTTGAATGAATTTCGATTTGCTTTTTCACATTTTCTAAACTCCATAACATTATAATTCTGAGAGTCAGAAAGTCAGGTAAAAATAGGAGTGGTTTTGTGTTGAAGCAGAATATTTTCGTCATTCAAACTCATCTTATTCTGAAATCATTTCACTTCGCACAACGTCTGAATGCATTCCTTTTATAAAGAGAGTCCTTATTTGATAGGAATATTATAATTATTGAAGCGTAAAATGCCGTAAGAATGCCATTTAGATTCGTGAGCGCATCAAAGTTAAGGTTACGTTATTTGAAATTTTATTAAACACATAAAAGTTTTGAATACGCTTTGCGACAAAATTAATTAGTTTTGGGCCCAATAGTCCCTTGAGTTCAATTGTGCCAATGCCTGAATATTAATTTATGCAAATTAAAGACATAGTTGGGATTCAAGTTTATACTGTAAATAGTAAATACATTATTCTCGTATAAAAAGGCTTGACATGAGCTTCTACGGTTAGAGGTATGTCAGCCTATGCTATTGTGATGCCTTTTGAAATATTAATGTAATATTTGATAAATTTCGATAAAACAAAAGCTATTCTAATCAAAGTTAATTAGTAACTTTCATTAAATACATTTTTGGAACCACTTTTTTATCTTTAAATAATTAGAAGAAAAAAATCAGATCTTTTATTGAAATTATAGAAAAATAAAAAAATATATACTATATATAATACAATGAGTTCACAGTATGGATGATGTGATGCAAATTGTTTATCGATGAAGATGTGGTGGTATGGCTTGTAAGGCATGAATGGCATACATGTATCGCTGGCTCCATCGGTTCACCAGCAGAGAGAACAAAAAATAATAATGGCGTGAGTTCTTCGGTTCGAGTGCTCAACACGTCAAACAACAAAAGTATTTTTAATTTGGTTGCGATTCTAAGTGAAACTTTTGATCAGCATTTAAATTATGTAACGAGTGATGAGTCTATTTATAAGTCACTCAATGTTTGCGACCGCAAAAAAATGAAATTCAAAGCTTTGCGTTTATTCCATGAGTGCTATTAATCAAAGTCTTTTTTCCTTACATTCTTCAGTCTTTTCTTTTCACAAATACAGCGAAAAATACTGGAAGTGAATCATAAAGAAAACATTGATAGCAAATTTGATCTCATCTCAAGTGTAATGTAAGTACTTTTAGTGAACTCAAGCATTTCAATAATTAACTTATTATATGAAGTGAAGCACACATACATGTCTTAAAATGTAAATTTGATGGCAATTCTTGTTCAAAACGTGACTTATTTTCAATGTAAGCCACAGTATGAGGGAAAGTGAGAAAGACCGAGACAGAGATTAGCAGTTTTAGCAGTTTTCGCAGTTGACAGTTTTGCATATCATATATAATATTCTTCATCCATGTTTTCAAAGGAAAGTGAGAGAAGGCGGTCGTTGTTGTGCCGCTCGCCGAAGCACTGCCTTTATGTGACCTCGATTTCAGTTGATTGATATGGCTTGAGGTCAAGCGTCAAAGTGCACATGCAGTCAAAGCTGTCAAAGCAGGCAATGCTTTACTTTTGACTATCAAATCATGCTTTGCATGAGATATTAGGCGCTCAGATAAAAAACAATGAAAGTTTAAGGCTTAAGCTTAGAAATAGTGTATTATTGGTTTGTTAATAATCCTAATGGTAAAAAAGATGACTTATCTCTCTTACTATTATTGACTAACATTTTGAGCAAACATTTATATAAATATATGTATTTGTGTGTAATATCTAATCCATAATAGTTTGGTGGGCAGTGCCATCAGTGCGGTTAACGTGTGATAGGCTGACCATTTAATTTATTGCTATCAAAACAATATGAAGTGTTGCCTCAATTTGCGCAAAAGTGTTGACGATCACAACCAAAAAAATCGCTAAATTAACGATATTGTTGTTTAAGAATTAAATTCTTGGCTATTATCTCAACTAAATTTCAATTTTTAAACCTAAACCTTTATTTATTCATGAAATTTAAGTGAATGATGGGTGGAGTTGAATATGCAATTCATAATTTGTGAGGCATGGCATAAGTGAGGCATAGTCGCCACCCATATGAACCTCTCTATGTGTTCATCTTTAGCAGTGCTCCTCAACTCTGAACGCGGCCATCATAGAGACAGTCAATGCGGGTATTGCTTTGTGACCCAAAACATCGTACAACTGTCCCACTGCTCAGTCTTGTTCACTACATATTAGGTGTCGTCAGTTTCACTGTAAGGAAATATATGCTATTCGTTCGCCACAAAAAGGTAAGCTTCACTTTTGATTTTCTTTATCAAAATTTTCGTTTAATAATAATTGTCATAAAACAACTTCAATACTCAACTTGCATGAGTTGAGACGCCCAATGATTATAATATACATTGAATACCTCAGTGATTGACAGTAGTATTGCCCCCCTCTCTATGCCATTCCTAAACAACTACATTACAAAAAAAGTGGATGCTTTGCACAACCTCTGCGATTGTTAATATTTTTTTATGTACCACAAACTTGATGTTTCTCTATTTAATGGTCAGCTAATCTGTTCCGTACTTATTGTATCATTATATATACATTCATCATATATTTGATACACTTTTAAATTATTCAAATGACAAGCATTTTATTTATATATATATATTATTTGTGGAGACAATCATTATCTCTTTTGTATCGAAATATAAGTTATGGTTTTTCACACAAAAATGGATGTGAACTTCAAACCAGATCCCAATCGACTACTAGCTCTCCCTTTAATTTTATTTTTGAGACACGCTCTCAATTTTTTTCCTCAACATATCATTGATTGAAATATAAGTTTATGCGCTTTAATAGTAATCTTCTAATCACATTCGCGTCGGTCTTTCACTCGCAATCTTTTAATCATAATTGAAAAACAAATTCAAGCGTTTCATTGGTTTTATATTTAAAACGTAAACAGAGTTGTCTTACCTTAAAATTGTTTGGTTTATAAGTTTGAACCAAAACTCATAAAATTAAAATTTCTAATGAAAACAATATTAAAAATTGTTTATGTAAAGCGAATTCTGAATAAACTGAAAGCTGTGTTTTTAATAATACAAATATTTATGCAAAGCATC
>JAUJYU010000076.1:0-20724 GCA_033995675.1 Nothrus silvestris
ATTATTAAAGATTTTTCACTTACAAGTTATACAATGATTGCAACATAAGCTAATATCTAACTTACGGAACACCTAATAGTACTTTTCAAAAATTTTCTGTGGAACACCTGAGACGTGCCACGGAACACCTGTGTACCGCGAAACCCAGGTTGAAAAGCCTTTGTATATATATTATATGAGTATTTATTTGTATTATAGCATATTTTCAATAGAAATAAAATTAAGAAATATTTGTAAAGTAATAAAATAAAATTCATTGATAACAACTGTGAAATACTGATTCAAATTACTTTTTAGAAAAACTCATTTTAAGGTTATATTTTAAGGTCATTTAAGGTTTGCAATTCAATAGGAATTCCCTGAATCATAAAAAATTCTATGAATTTAATTCTGAGATTATATTTATATATGTAGAGAATGTGATATAATTTTATAACAATGTGAAACATGACAAACCTGTTTAATTCTTAGATTCTTAGACCTCAACAAATTTAAGTATTGCTATAAAATGAACAAAGAAATAGCATATTAATGACGAATGTTTTTTTATTGACAATATATTGACAATAGCGCTGTTATATGGCGAGTCGAAGGTGAAGTTCTTTCACTACATTTATATTTTGATCATTGATATTCAAATTTTTATCGGGTAGTTTCATGTAGTTATTTACTATGGGCCATAAAACTAACCAGTTAATGAGTAGTGGGTAGATCATTTTGTGTAATTTTATATAGTTGTATCAATTAAAATGAATTTTGTTGTTGAGTAATGTTTTATTAGTTTATAACACTTTAAAACTACTTTAGATCAACAAAATAACAAAATTGACTGAATTTTTTTCATTTTCAATATGTTTAAGTAAATAATTGACTCAATTTGAGAATAAATGTATTTCTGTGATCTTTATTGTTTATATATATAATGTGTGTTTTTAAAACAAACCAATTATTGTTTTATTTACTTTTATATATTTTGAAAAATCAATTGTCTGAATGCAAAGAAAAGTAAGTTTTTCTATTGTTTTATAAAAAAATTATGAAAATTATTAACTAAATTGTAAATTACATAAAGTATTTCTATTCAAAATGTAGTATAAAAATAATTTACTATTAGAATATATTTTTAAAAGTTTTCTAATAAAAATACTTTATCTCTTTAGTGATAACATAAATGAAGTGACAATTTTATTGAAATCATTAACCAGTAATGGATATGACAAAAATATACGACCGAATTATGGAGGTTTGTAACTAAATAACACTCTAAATAAGTAATTTTAATGATATATTTTATATAAATGCCATTTTTAAATTCTACCGGTAGTTCAAATCCTATTAAATATCATTAAATGTTACTTAAATATCATTTTTCATTGCATTTAATAAGCGAATTAGTTGATTTTAAAACTGATTTAATATATAAAATATGCTATTTGTTAAAATGGTCATCATGCTTATTAAGAACATGAGCTTTCTAACAATTGAGAACTGAGAATTTGTTCAATTGTTCTCTATTCAAATAGATTTAATTTTGAATTATTAAATAAGCACAAATTTGCGAATTTTTAACAAGCTTATCAAAAAGCTATCTTCATTATTATTAACTATTAAATTTTTAACTTATTTATTTATGCAATGGCTGCACGAGTATAGTGGTAAATGGTTTGCCCTCATTTTGAATAAAATTATATGACCTCTTCTGTCAACGCAGAAAAGGCATTGCACACCCGCTAAACGAATGCGTTTCAAATAAGTTTCATTGTTGAGCTTTAAATACAAAATCCATATGAAAAAGTCCAACAATTCGGAATGAGTTTCTGTCTTTCTTAAGCCGATTATTCAATTCTGATTCAATTAGACTTATATTAACACTTTATATTAGACTTTTTTTTTATTGTTATGAAAATATGCACACTTTTCAGTTTGATTAATACAGAAGTAATAAACCATTGTTTTCAGACCATGATCTCGGGACTCCCGTACTCTCATACCGACCACTAGTGACTACGCTTCGCACTATTGATTATCATCTAATTTATTAATTTTCTATTAAATTTATTAGGATATGTGTCGCGGTTTCTTTATTTAAAAATACTTTTCCCTATACTGACCGGATCGGATAAATTGACCCTTCCCTATAACATCAATACTCGCTCTATTTGTATTTAGTATCTTTGATTCAAATAGATGGTCGAGCGATAAAAATCCAAAACTATTTTTTAAATGTTTATAAATAATACAAATTAATTAAATTAATTAAAATTGAGTTTTTTCTCGTTCTCACAAAAAAGTAAGGGGTAGTTCACGAGGTTATGGGAGTTCTGTGAAAAGCATTTACAGTGAAAATTGAATCAAACTATGAAGAATTGACTAATTTGGAGATACTTTATTCAAAACATTTGAGGCTATAATTAAAATCTAATTAAATAATATAATAATGTCTGAAACTCAATTAAGTATTGTGTTAATGAATTAAAAATTACTTAAATTTGTAAATTGAAAGGCTAACTAAAGGTTAAGTAGAGAAGTTATAATTAAGTAGAATAATTGTGTAGACTTTTAAATATAAAGCAATACATTTAACACAATTGCATTGACGAATAGATTGGCTCACAGGACTGGTATCTAATTTTGATCCCAAATTTAAGTGCACATTTCAACAATTGATTTGTGATTCACAATATAGTAGTTTATGTTAAGAAAGAGTCGTTTGTTATGAGCTTATAGAGAAAGTGAATGGTTATACATAATACATAACGATGTCCACCGGGTATTTCATTGAATCTCTTATTGTGCTTCCCATGGGTTTTATAAGCTTATTGCTTTTCTGTTGCATTTAGTAAAGCTTATTTGGTTTTATTGTGTTTTCTTATTATAAGCTGCTTTTTGCAATCAATTCCTATAGAGTTTGGTCGGCATTTCTCAATACTTTTGAGCTTTTATCTTGTCTCACATGACGGCTTAAGCCAGCATTGTTTGGGTCTTCATTCATTGTTTGGTTAGTTGAGCGACTGTTGCGTGTGGATTATTTGAGATCAGTTATGCTAAACCAGTTTATACTCAAATTACGTGATATCTTCTCGTCATCTCAATTGAGATGCACTACAGTTACTAAAGACAAAGAAAAGACTGCTCTTATACTATTTTGTTGCTAAGTAACTACTCTTCGAAATACTTTCCGCAAATGCTCTCTCGTTTTTTATGGCGTACAGCGTTTCAAATGTGGATTCAAATAAAAGAGAACTTAATACCTAAAAAGTACCATAAATGGCAATGTATACTCTCCTAAACACAGCTTTTTCGCATTAATGATTTAGGCCTTTAGGCGCATGTCGTGGTTAATTAGATTTTATCTGCAAAGTGCATATTAACACATAACACACCAGCTTTGTTTCATTATTTGCATCTAATGAGTTCTTTCTAAATAGTGATAGGCTTTGGCGCTTCACTTCACTATCTTATTATTCAATTGAGCGCTTGCTATGGCTTTTACTCTTTTATGGCTAACTATTATAAATAACTTTTTACTATTGCCGATGGGACTTAGCAGACTTACTCTCAGCTCTGCTTTTATTCTACACCGAATGCTGTTTTTTATTGCAAAAAAATGTTTCACTCAATCAATTCACTATTTATCTTCATTTTGTTACAAATGGTGCGCAACTTTCTCCTGTTTTACAGAACCAATCAATTTTTTAGCTTTTCTTTTTTCCTATTCTTTATTTTTAAATTTTTCTGATAAGACATCAAATAGTGTGCGGATGTATTGGCATTTTTTATGTGTTGCTATAGTTACAATTTCCTTTATTCCGAATCACTGTTAAAATGGTAGACAACCGAAAATGCATTATTTAGAGATGGAGAGCTTCTCTCGCACTTTGTTTGCTTCACATTTCAAATATGAATAAATAAATAAAAGATCGTTTCCATTATAGCAAAATATTTTAAAGGCTTTTTTTACATTTCAAAACTCAATTACCTGTTATAACATATATGTGAATCATTTCTATAGATATTTGGAATTATTTGTATTTTGTTCGGAACAATAAACTATTTACCTTTTCATTTATAAATTTAAATAATATAAGTCTGTAATAATATTTTTAGATATACTGTATTTTATAATTAATTCCACTTTTACTTATTTTGAACATAATTTCTTTTGTAGAAATATTTTCTCAAAAAAGTGTTCTTAAGATTTAATTTTGAAAAAACTTCATGCCATGAATGATATACTTTTGAATAAATTAACTTAAAATAAAGATATAACTTATATGTAAACAAAATAATATAATTTTGCAAATGTATATAATTGTATATAAATTGAAAATATTACTTAGTGTTTGATAAGAGAGTTTTTTCTTGAAAGCATTTGTTAATGTATTTTCACTTGAGTTGAGTTTACTACAGATGTGGCTCATGCTCTTTGGTCTTCACTACTGTATAAGTTGTTCAGTGCGTTAAGTGATTTTTTCTTAAGCATTTTCATCGATCACATACTTTGAAATGAGTGAAAATTCTACTTTCATATGGAATCAAAAACTGATAATTTCCAGTCTTTTAGACTTAGTTTAGTTCATAACAATCATTAGGCATAGGAATAGGCATTAGACATAGGCATAGCTTAAAAACACTAAAAATTCATGTTAAATATTAGTTAAGCTATGAGTTATATTCAGCATTCTCCACAATTACATATTATGAATTAATAGTACTATGAATTATAACTAATGATACGTTATATTATATTGATTTCTATAGTTAATATAGAGTATTGTCCTTAATATGAAAATCAATTATTAGAAGACATAGTATGTGTGCCGTAAATAATGAGAAGCAATCGCAAGAAAAACATGCTGTACTTGTATTATGTACTAAAGGAGAGCTCTATTTGGCTTGATTTGTCTTGTAATTAAATGAACACTGATTCAAGTTGGCTGTAAACAAATAGGAAGCACGCAATTCGCCGCTAATGCAATGTAATGCACTGTCGCGGCATTTTTTATTGATATTGATTGTCGGCTGTCGCCCCTGTTTAAACCTTAATGGTTGCCTGTCGTGTCAGGCAGCTTTATTTCTACTCGTTTCTCATCAATTATGGTATAAAGGCATAAATGAACTCTACCATTAAATAACTAAATTCATCATCTTTTCTATGCTAGTTTTGCATAAATCTAAGCTTTTCTCAGCCAGAATATCAAATTTACTTCTTTCGTATCCTTTATTTCACTTTTCAGGCTAAATGTCAATAAATTTCATCGTTATCGTAGTTTTACGAACAAAACATTCTATATTATCACTCAATAAACTGATGGTTCAATAAGTAACCCAAACTCTCCATTTATTCCTTTAATAATCATAAACTGGTTTTTAAAAATACAACTCGTTTTAGATTATATTTCATATAAGAGTGATCTGAATGATTGATTTTTACATTAATTCTATCCACAAACTGTCCTTAGATATAATTAAGATTCCAACATATTAGACGTCAAGTGATTATTATTAAAATTATTTTTTGTAATTAGCAATTACACAAATTGGATATATCTTTATATTAATATATAATTTCAAGAATTTGAAGTGTTATGCCATTAATTAAAATTTAATCATCATATGAACAACTCTTTAATAACTTGTCTCTAATTTTAGTATTGAATAAAATGAAAAATACAAATATTTTTTAGTTAGATTAACTTATATTATCTATAGTTCTTATAAGTTTGATCGATCAATTTGAAAAATAATAATACGACTACAATATAACTGCATATTACTCAGTGAAGCTCAAACATGATATAAATACCGTATTTGTAAGAGTTGTAATACAGTTAAAGAAACACTTTCAATCATTTTATATGAGTTTGTATGAATACTTATATAAGTGCTTTACATATGCTTCGCATTTGCATAACGAGAAAAATGGTTGCAAAGAAAAGCTAATATAAGCATAAGCTTTATTTTTATATAATGATTTTGTTGAACATTTATATGATATTCTAAACAAAGTATACTTTGTGCTTGTGCAACAATATTTTATTTAACATTTTCTTATCTAATATCATTGATCACTTGAGACACTGAATTCTTGTTAGTTAAAAGCACTTGAGTTCAGGGCCTGTTCTTTCATATACTTTTTGTTACATCAACAGAGAATAAATGCTTCAACTCATAAAGTGTTCACAAAATTCACTTGAGATATAATTTATTGTATGAGTTACTATGAATTGAGCATATTGTAGGTATTATGGCCTACTCTTTACATAATTCAACTTATTATTTGTGTATTTAATGAAAGAACATAATAAAATCTTTGCAAAGTCGTCTCCTATCAATTATAATATTAACTCTAAAGTTCATTATGTTTTGTTGAATCCTTTTTAAATCTTCTTAAGCTCTTTCAAGTAACCCTACAATTAAATACAATATGTGAAAACTTCGTTACTTTGACAACTATTTACTACTCATAAAAAAGATTTTCAACTGATTAAGAATAAAAAGGAATTTGATATTTTCTATGTCTACATTCAAATTAAATTGAATAAGAAATTTAATATTTTAAAAATAACATTCATTTATAACATATTATGATTAAACAAATTGTCTATAAATAGGTTAAATCAAATCAAACACAATTGACTTAATTTTTATATAATAAGCTTATACCGGAACAAATAATTTGCAACTAAATGAATTAATTAACGTATTTTTGTATAATTTTAATGCGTTTATCTATAATTTGTTTGCTCTAAAGTTATATTAATTAAGAGTCAATTAGGATTGTGTCTGCTGTTGATAATATGTGAACTCACGCAGTCATATATCCTGTTAATTGTCTTTAGCCTAACATTAATTTTAAAAAGTTTATTCAAAGAGATGTAGTGATAAAATGGAGTATAGATTATAGTTGTATAACCGTGTGATGATGGTAATGATAACTTTAGGGTACCTTTTCTTGATTTATATCTTTTCTATGCGATGCATAGTTTGCTAATTCTTTGTATGGGAGGGAGATATCGCTCCTCTTCTTTACATATTATGAAGTAGTATTGCTTTTTCTTTTGCCGATGAGAGGAGTGGTGTTTTGCATGCAAAATGTGTTCGTATGCGTGACAACAACGTAAACCTCAAAATAACACCCAAACTTCAAACCATTGCCTACAATATATTCAATAGTTCTATTCTGTGGTTTATTCAAGCACTGGTACACAGAGTTTAACCATAGGATGTATAACAAGGCTCCTTTTCTGAACTTATTTTTTATTTACATATCGAATAGGGTTTAGAAAACTTCATTCTTATGTTATATTATTTGCATATTTATTATTAAACGATATTAATGCCGGTGTTCTGATGGAATATTTAAACTTATTTGCATATCAAAGGGAATCAGTGTCAATCACTGTTGACAATTGTTGGGCTCACAATTGTTTTGTTGAGTTAATGTGAGACATGGATTGCCATGGATTGCCATAGATTCTATGGATTGCCATGGGTTGCCATTTTCACAAAGCACCACAAGAAGGCGCAATTTTATTGATCCGCCTCTAAAGCTGCGGAGAGTTAGAACCAGAAAACTCGCTCTTCCTCTCCCCATTGCATTGCCATTCTTTGATCGATAGCAGCGCAGTTATCAGCTCTTGCTCTTTCATTCTCTGGTGTTCTCTCTTTCTTATTGTGTATATTTTACTCTATAGTATAGTAGTGTTAATACAGAGTGTGATGTTTATCTGCAAGGGTTCCACTTTCTTCATGGCTTCGCTGTCAATCTTGTTTGGATTTATGTGAGGATAATTAGATGCTATCATGTTATACATTTCACCAAAATGTCACTCATATATAACTTATATATATTTGATTTGTGAATTTTACTATATTTCTACCAAATTTTAATTGGATTAATCCTCTACTGCTTATTAATTGTTTGAATATTGAAAAGGAGGCTTATTTGCAATATTTACGCCATAATTAAGGCCATAATTAACTTAATCATTCACTCAACTTGTAAGAGGATTTATTATTAGTGTTCAATTAAGGATATAATCATAATCAGCATATGATATGACTATGAAAGTGCTATTCGATAAAAGGTGAGACCTCTAAATAACAGCTTGTCTTTAATGAGGATCTGGCCTTAAAAGCTGATACTCAGACCAAACAGGTTTTATTTTCAAAACTAATTTCAAACAGATCTACAAATATATTAAAAGCCAAATGTTTTACAATTTTATTTATTATATCTCAAATAATACCCTTATATTAATATAAAAATTATTCTCTGATACATAAATCCTAATATTAATTCCCTCAAGTCTATAAAGCGTATCAAATGAATATTATTTTACATTTAAATGTAGTATTTAAAATTCTGAATCCTGTTTGTTATTGCTATTATTACCAAATTTTCATTTGGTATTAGTATTATTTGATATTAACAATCAATAAAACAGAGAAAATCAAAATATTTAAAATTTAATTTAAAAAATAGAGAAACTCTTTGAGAACTTTAAATATGTTAATATGAAGATTAATTTTCTTACTTATATACCAGTATATGAATATACAGAATATATTACATACTTGTGATACACAGAATGAATTGGTTTTATATTAATTGTCGAAATGTGAATTTGTATAGACAAAAACAAAATGTTTCTAACATTTTGTTTTAATTTTAAAATTTTTTATGCGAATGGCGTATATCTAGACTGAGAGTGTAGTGCACATGAAATGTTTACCCAAAGAGCAATAGCATATTAAGTTTGGCTTCATTTGAACTGTTTGGTGCTTTGCTTATGTAATTCATTTATGGGCTCTCAGTATACGAACGAGTTGTTCTGCATTATATCTACTGCAGGGCTTTTTGAGTTGTGCGTTAGATTTATTGCATAAGGAGTTGTGCACACATACAATACATACAACACATACAACATGATGTAATTGGTATGGCTTGTCAGACGTAAATTGAGAATATGAGGATTATGTTGTGCTTATACTATTATGATGATGATCATCATCAAAATGATGATCCCTCATGTTTGCGTGCATGTGGCACAACCTTTTTATATGCAATTCTTTCACATGTTAAGCTTGACAGAAATGTGCTGATCGCTCTCCAGCATACATAATGTGCTGCTTATCAAAATTTAGGTTTAGGGCGGGAACAGTTTGACGATCTAATCGTAAAAATGCATTACAATCTCTGTCAAAATATTCATCGGGAATTCATTTTTTTCTTGTTAGATAACTGAATACATTTATTGTTATTTTTTCACAAACAAATGATAAAAAATGATAAAAAATCTTTTACATCAACATTAAATCATTGAAGAGTAAAATGATTTAAATAATAATAATAATATTACATTTTTCTTGAAAAGTAATTTTTTGTGTGTTATATCATTTAAAGATTAGACTTTAAAACTAGATTTAAAACATAATTGGTATTGAAAAGAAATTTAATTTCATTGTTTGTTAGTCAGTTGAAAAATATACAAAGTGTAGTTCTGTAACACTATTATTACAAATGTAATAGAAATAGGCTTAGAATTGTGCCACAAAAATAAACGTTTATTGTTGAAAGTCTGCCGTAAGTCATTCCCTCCAATTATTGCAACAAATATAATATTATATGCTGTCAAATGGGCAACATTTACAATTTGTGAACTTCCTCTTTACAATTTGTAAAATGCATTTAACTTTTATAAACAACACAATTTGACGGATTGTGGCACAGCTGCTCGACGGCTTCTCTTCTATAATTTTTGGCCCCCCGAAGGTGTTGTTGCAACAAAACCATCAAATTTACAGCCTCTTTTAGCAGTATTTATCCCAACATGAATACATGGGATCAATTTAAGGGAAATACATATAACCAGAGTCAGTATACATATAGTCAGTACTACATGCGCACTACTATTAGCGAATTTGACGCTTAACCTCCGGCACAGCTGTCTTACAGTTTCTTTTTTACGGAAGCATAAATTGGGCGCATAAAAGAGGGGACTCGAAAATGACATGTTTTTAGTGCTTTAAACTGAATCATTTGAGATGGAGTTTGCATAATAATTATTGACGCTTAAAAGCCTTGAGGTATAATACTCTGTATTCACAGCTTTTGAGATAATTATATGGCTATTGCATAAGTTAATTGAAGAATAAAATCTATTACTTATATGATATTTTTCGCAAATCTGAGCTGTCGAACATGCGATGATGCGTGAGATAAATGAGTTGAATTTTTTACATCTCTGAAGATGATTACGACCCGTTTTATGGCAGCTTTGAAGATGTTAACGTTGTTGTAATGCTATTCGCTTAGGAGTCCATATAAGAATTGCCGCTCTCAATGCCTTTCTTTTATATGAATTTTCTTTTCATACAACTATTGGTTGAATAGCACTGTATTAGTAATACGCCATCAGCTTTATTGCGCTAAAGCACTATTTATGTAACAAATGTTAACTCTGTTTCTTTTATGTTTTATGCTATCGACGAGACGAGATTCACTTTCATTTTTCATTTCATACAAAAGCCATTTTAGATTCCACTGCTATTTCCTATCGAACCTAATCTTTTTGCGAATTGAATTGTAAGCTATTCCAACACATAGAACGCAATCCTAAATCCGTTTTCACAGCTAGAGATTAAAGATGGATATATTCTGCGTTTGTCAGTAATCCATCAGAATCAAGGTTTCTGATCACATATTGTGTGGTTCGCAATCTTCGATTACTTCCTATCGATTTATTATTGTTATTATCATTAGTTTTAATCGATAAAATCCAATTCAAAAATTATGAATGCCTTCAATCAATTTTATATTGATTTTATATTGAGAAATATTTTTAAACATTATACTAAATCTGTATAATGTTTAAAAATATTTCTCAATTAAATTCTTTATACAGATATACAGTATGTGTGTTTTATAAAAATGTATTTCAAATAAACCTAATTTGATTCACATTATTTTATGACCTTTGGGTTAGTTTTAATTAACTCAATGAAAAGCATTAATAAGAAAATGAGATATTATATAACTTGAATAATTATTTAAAGAGATGTTAAGATAAACAGTAGATACAATCAATTTTGCATAATATATTAAAATTAATAGATTAAATTCGTTGAAAGTCTAATAAAAGACGTTATGTAAAAGCATTTAGAAGTGATTTTATGTGAATAAAAAGACTTAAGCTTGTTTTCTTTAGTGTTGTCTCTTATTGAATGCAATGTAAAAGAGCTTTTGTTAGAATGGGTGGGATTTCTCATACACAAACTAGTTATGCATTCTAACTGTTCATTAAATGTGTTGAAGCGTGATTGCGTGTCATTAAGTAATTAGCTTTACTCGCTTTACAGAAATTGTGATGATATAGATTACATGCATTTTTGTATTATTAAATACAAACCTTGAAATTTTCTATTTTCATTAAACTGTTTATACTAAGTGTTTTATAACAACCAATACTAATCATTACAGTTCCATTTTTAAAGCTAAACTATTATTATTAAATGTTTATTATTGCTTATGTTCGCAGTTTTAAGGAATTTCCCGTATTTATAAGTTTTATTTTCTTAGAACTCAATGTTATAGAATTTATTCATAATTATAAAATACATTAAACTTATTTCAGAAGATCATTATAAGTATTTATTTTAGGGGACTTCAGCTCAAACCCAACCAATTCGGATTCAATTGAAATTATAATTTGATTTATAAAATAAAAAATATTAAGTAAAAATTATTTGTTACTATTGCAATATTTTTAGAAGGTTATAATACAATACTATTTTTTCAGAAGAGTTATTATTAAATTTTATAATTTATAATAATTTCAATTTTATGAAAATATTTGTATCGATAAAACTTGATTAATGTAAATGAGGAGTTTTACTTATTTTTAATTAACGGCATTTTATTTCATAAAACTGAGGAAATAAATTTATTTTACTCCAAATTATAATTTTATACAATTTGCTCTCTATGTATGAATATTGTTAGTGTCATTTCAAAATGCAAAGTATAGTATCGAATAGAGATGAGCAAAAGTCTAGACATAGGTCTTAGACTAGACGTCTAAACATTTCTTCGGACTTTAGACTTAGATTTGGTTTAAACCTTTAGACTTAGACTTGGTTTAAACCTTTAGACTTAGACTTGGTTTAAACCTTTAGACTTTAGACTAGACTTTAGACTTCTATAAGCTTTAATTCATTTTTATTATTAATTACTTATTTAAAAATGAAATTACATGTTTAGGCGTTGAAAAAAGTGTTTATATGAACTATATCTGAATTATATAACATAATAATTTTGAGCATATTTTTCTCGAGTATATTACGCTTTTGTGACTAAATTTCCGGACTTTGAGAATATGTCTTCACTTCTAGTACTGGTTGTAGTTATTGATAAAACATAGGCTCAATTTTCTAAAGGATAGGAAATCGGTTTTTATTATTACGCACTCAATCTTTGAATCACTTTCTAAAATATTACATTCATTTAGAGAATCCATTTTTAAAACAAAACTTAAAACCTTTGAAACTTGAAAGTTGACAAAATAGCAGAGTTAGTGCAAAATTAAATATAAATAATTAATGCTAAGGATTACAGTTTTGAAACGTATACTTTTGAATTCTAGTCGTCTCATATAGAGTTTGTTACTTCAAAATTTTTTTGTTGAGAATTAGTTTTATTATACATTCTTTAAAGTCTAAAGTCTAAAGCACATTGGACTTGGACTTTTGAGATTTTTGTAGACTTAGACTTTAGACATGTCTAAAAATTCCTTTAGACTTTAGACCAGGTCTAAAGTCTAAATTTGCTCATCTTTATTATGTTTGTTAAGAAAGAGAGTTTGCAAAACAATTTAAACAGATTATTAAAAAATGCGAATAAATGATTTAATTTATTTTGAAATTAGATTTTAAACATAAACAGACAAATCTATAAAATTGATTGGATCTATGAATATATGAAATAATTATTAGATTAAAATTATAATTGAAATAAGAACTTAATGATAAGAGGGAGTGCACGATAGCTTGAGGTGCATTAATGTGTTGGAACGCTATCACGTCTAGTTTGGCCTTTTTTAAGGTCACGTTATTCTCACCAAATACCAGAACCACCTCTGATGATGTGAAGCCTATGTGATCTGAATGAGATATTATGCTCTTTCATTTAATCAGCCAAATGTAATACGCATAGTGAGCTTCAGTCCATATTATGCTATTTTTATGCTATCAAGCATTCAAACTCACTCCAAACTCGTTAGTCTTTGAGCACTACTATAACTACTATATTTCCACTAACAAGTACTGAACAATTTTGATGTCATTTAACATTTTCATTCTCAGCCATTTGTATTGAACTTATTTTTTATAATTTACAACTTATTTATGATAAATCGATTTATTTGGCCGTAAATATAAAATATAAATATAAAATGATACTATTTATTTGGCCGTAAGTTCTTTTATTAACTTTTTTTAACCATAAAGAAGGAAACCATAGTTTTTTATAACAAATATTGCTTAAAAGCTCGTGAATTAGTGATAATTATTAAAAATAAAACAGAATCCATAATGACTTGTAAATGAGAGTGAGTGAATTTCATTATTGTAATAGCTATAATTGACACGATACGAGCTTTTTTTAAACTTAGCCCAAAGCTATTCATCGGTTCTATTTGGTGCTAATTTTGATATGAATGTAGCATCCGATGTGCGCCACTGCAACTTAAATCATTGAGAGATGGCATCTGCTTTTCTGTGAGTAGCTTTGGCTAATATAAGCTAAGGGTCGCATTTAGTTGTCGAAATCACTCATATCATTCACTTGCATGCATTTTGAAGAGCACTTACTTTGTGCATCGATGGATGCAAATGTAGAGCCTGTCGAGAGCTTTACCTCTTCTGCTCAGCCGAATGAGAGCTCTCAATGAAAAGTGCTTCTCAAGTGGCTATACTTATGATCAGTACAACCAATGCCTCACAGTATACAAGATATTATATTGAAGAGAAACTAATGCACGACATGCAACCCAATCTATTCACTACATTGAATTCATCACTAGTATTAGGTTTCAAGTGTGGAATTGAAATATACACTACACTAGATCACTGACCTTATGCTTATATTATGTTATACTGGATTTGTTCCATATGTGATATAATACAATAATGTACTCGTACTCAATATCTTTAATATTGTGTAATATGTGGTGATGCCAGCGCTCGATTTTTGACACCGTTAAGAAGCGTCAATCTCACCATAAAAACTTTCATTAAAAATTTACTCCATTCTAAAAGCTCTACACTTTCTTTATGTTGAAAATTATAAATTATATCTTTTTTATAACATTTAACCAATTTATATAACCAACTTATTATACTATACAAACTAATCGATTAATTTATTTGAACACATTATAAGCTTTACATACATTAACATTTTTACATTTATTCAATATATATTTTCGATCTGATAACTGATCCATCACTTATGTATGAACTCTACTTCACTTTTTATTTTATAAAATAATAAAAATTATAAAACTGAATCAATTACAGTGTGTTCATTGAATGCTAAGATTTTCACAATAGCATAAGAAAGATTTATTAGTGTTGTTTATTTCTTTTATTATATGTATTAAAGTTAATAATTGTCTAATTGATAAAATGGATTACTTTAAATGAATGTGAATGATTATTAGATTAACTTTAAACTTAATAAATTAAATGGAATATTAACTAATTGGTTGTCGACATTTCTGTATAACTATTATATATGCGCTGCTTTTTATGAGTTAATTTTGATTAGAGGTATTGTTGAAGCGCTCAATCAATTCTACTGTAGAATTATATGCATTCTAAAGTCTATTGTGTTAAAAATAGGTTTTGCCAATTATTATTTTGTATAGAGTTTCCACAGAGTTTAGTACAAACGATAACACATAACAACATCAATAATATAGTGGACATGTCAATTGACAAAGAAATTCTTGTCTTTTTTGTATCGTCTTGTTATGAGACCACCCATTCTTTTTATCAATCATTTGTCTTCAGTATACATCTTAGACAGTGTTGTGATGTGAATGTAAGCCATGAAAATCAATCAACCAGTAGACTATCCTTTGCTCGTTTTTCTATTTTGCTTTTGACTGCACTCTTCTCTTGCTTTCTTTCTTTGAAATAATTCTACACAACCTTTAGATGGTTTTGCCATCAAATTGATGAAAAAGAGATACTCTCACTCTAGAGTAAAGCATCACATTCAAAGCGAACCAACTTCTTGTCTTCCTTTCGAGATAAGCGTAAAGGGGATGCTTTGTTTCCCATTGAGATTAAAAAGAGTCATATGAACTCACTCTTCAGTCATATAATATATTATTTGCTAACATTAAGAGATGAAAGCTTTGTTTGATAGTCTTTTATGTTCTAACGCATAAATAGGGATAACTTCAATCTTATCGGTAACCATTTTTTTACTTAAATAAAATATAAAATTATATCGCTTTACATCAAAAAATTTTAAACTACGAGTAATACTTAATTATCTAATTATGTATTCAATTAAAAGCTAATTTCATTTCATTCCATTGATGTGATTCCAAAACCAAATTCTCTTTAAATTAATAATTTTCAAACAATACCATTAAATATTCTTATCTATAATCAGAATCAATAGCATAAATATGATTCGGAAAATTAGGATATTTAAAATCAATTGTGTCTTCATTTGATATAATTACAAAATTTTTAAAAAATCTAGAGTTCTGAAAAATTTATCATAAATTGAAATCTCAATTAACTCAATTAACACTTTAATTACAAATTAGTTTAAGACAAAATCTTATCAATTAATATTTAAATAGTCATATGTTAATTATAAATGTTAGAAATTCTTAATAGAATATAATGAATTTGTTATACAATAATTTTTGTAGACTTTAACTTAAAGTTAAGAGGTTTTTGTAAAATCCTAAAAAATTATAATTATGTCTATAAGATATTTAAAGTCGATTTCTCGAATATTAAATTAGATCTCAGAAGTCTGAAATACAAATATACTTGAAAAAATGCATTGAGCATTTTATTAATTTTTCTAATTTTTATACCTTCCCTGTTCAAAACAGTTTTTAACAAGTTTCGAACAGGGAGGGGAACTTTTTATTGCCCCTGTTTGCACATCACTCAATAATTAACTTAATTTGAAAAAATAATAAAATATGAATATAGAAAAATAGAAGAAAATTCGTTAGCTTTTCTTTATTCAATTTCTCTTGGAATAAGAATTCGTAACGAAATCTGTGCGAATAAATTAATTTTCCACTTAAAAACGCTTTCTTTATCTTATTGTTTGTCATTTGCAGTAAAACTTTCATTAAAATATACCATTGAATGAATCCGGGTTTATGATTATGAGAGGGGTTAATAAGTGGTTAACCCTCATTTGTTTCGATTCAGTTCATCGAACTGAACAATTTTATATCTAACTTGAGCTCTACCTCCTTTTTTTAACCTATTGGTAGATTTTTTATTTAATATTTGAGATAAATTGGATTTTAAGATTATTCTGTGCTTATTAACTAAAAGTTGCATTTTTATGCACAGCTTTCAAATCTAAAATGTGACACTGATCAATTAAACATTTTTGTAGACTCTTTGCAAAGTCATATTTATACACCTGTACTGTATATATTGTTAAACTATAAGTTAAAACAAAATAGTCTTGAAGCCTTTTTCATGAACAGTATTTTCTTAAGGGTAAGAAAATATAATCTTTAGCAGTTTGTCGTATAAGTGATTATAATGAAGATTTATAAAATATTTAATTTATTTAAGTAATGATATATAAATGGAAGTGACGAATACGCAAATATCGACTGCAGTGTTATGTATTGAGAGATAATTGAATGCTATAATGATTTGATTTGATTGATGTTATAAAATGTTTATGACGTGTAATACTTGTCAGTGGTGTTAATGCAGAATAGAAGAATATAATTTCGTAGTAATTTAGTCCCTTTAACGAACTGCATATTGAGAGCGCTAATGGATGAGTGGCCGAAGTGTGCCCTTTAAAATGTAATCAACAACAGCTATCGTTATGCAGTGACAAGAGTTTTATTGTGTTCCATAAATTGTAGGCTAAGTGCTATTGCGCTTCCAATTTAGATCCTTTACGATTTGAGAGCTATTGCTAGAGCTGTAAGAATTTATGTCACATCTGGGATTTTTTCTTCTAAAGTGCACTGAGAATAACAGAATTAGATTGCATTTTGTAACGTTATATTGTGTTTCAACTAACCGTCAAACGATAATGTCTTTCACGAATATTTTCATACATCCCATCCTCTATTATCTCAAACAAATAATTTCAATTCTTTATATTTATAGATTCCTAACACTTATAATCTCATTCTTTTTAATTCTCATTCCAAACAACGAAATGCTCTAAATATTCTGTAAAAAGAATTCATTTATCAAAATTAAAATCATTCTATAAAATTAGTTAGAATTCATTCTCGTCATGTATTTAGTTTTTTAAAAGATTAATTTAATTAATTTAATTTAATTGATATTTTTAAAAATGATAAACTAAATGAGTATATTATTTATACCAAATATGATTGCGTTAATCTCTCGGATTTAAATGACATCACATTAATGAATACTTACACTAAAAAGACTTGTAGATAAATATTATATAATTATAATATTAGAACATATGAGTAGAATTTCCTAAGAATCATCTTCAAAATAAATAGTTAGCAATAATATTAACAATTTTTCTTAATTATAATTATAAGAAAAAATATATATTAATCAGAGACTGAGCCGAGTCTTAAATACATTATAAAACTGATTGTCATTTAAAACATTTTACTCAAAATATTAAAAATTGATATTAATCTTCTAACACTAGTATACAAACATTTTAGTTGAACTTACCTTCAACTTAATAAGAATCTTATCTCTACAATATCTCACAAAATTACTATCAACTTTTCCTAGAATCAAATCAGTGAACATAACCTGAGTGCTACTAATGGAACATTAGTTTTATAAATAATAAGATAGCTTCAGATAAATTAATAAAAAGATAATAGAAAAATGCACTAACCAAATAACTATAATGAAAAATATAAAATAAACTTTTATATTTATAAACAAGCATTATTGCAAATTATCGTAAATATGATTGTTTGTGATAACATAATATTCTTACCTTTAAACTGCACTTATAGAGAAATCTAAAGCTAACTTGAGCTGCATTTACATCGATAAAGGTTTAAATCAATATTTAGTACGAATAATTTTAATCAATATATATAACAATATAAAGCATTCAATGGAAATGATTTTGATTTAGACTACACTTATTAAAAATCTTTTCTATCACCCCTTGTAATGTTTTCAGAAATTATAATCAAAATATAGTTTTCTAATATTTTTTTTATATATAATTAAAAGTTAACTTTTGAAGTTAAAATATAGTGAAATATAATGACTAACTGACTTTTTCCACAAAGTTTAAGAAACTACGATTTCATTCGACCCGGGGTTGAGAGGTAACCAAAAGATGATCTAAAAAAGTGCAGTTGGTTAATTGTTTAAAATAATAGCTTTCGCTTTCGCTAATATCAATAGCTTTCAATATAAATATTTTACAAAAAAGTATATATTAAACGATAATTAAATAATTAATCTTTCATACAACTAATGCTTTATTTAACAAATAAAATAATGATTTATTACATTTTATCAGAACAAATAATGTTAAACAATTTGAAGGAATTTTCGACTCAAGAAATCCATTTTTAGAAAATAGATACCACTACTAATAACCATAAACACTTAGTGATGGATTTTTGGTTAATAAGTTCGGTAGCAATAGTTGATTACATTTTATTCTTTCAAAATATAAAAGAGGCGGTTCATCAACAACTACAATGAAAACAGATGAGACTATTATGATTGCTATCGAATTGCACGCAATTGTGATGAATACAGTTCTGCATAAAATCATATAAAATGCCTGCGCTCTTATTTGATGGTTTCATAACGAATGTATAAGTTAGTTCTCATGCATATTCAATACTTTGCATTACAGATTATAATACATTACCAAAATAGTGAAGTGAGTGACTGCTTTTAGCCCAGGGTGTAGTCCTGTCACATGATAACACGGAATTTATGCATTCATTTTGCATCGCTAACCATTTTAGTACTGTATTGCTTAATGTTGCCAATGTTGCCAATGTTGGTCTCTCAGCAATTTTTCTTTTCTCTTATGCTTCTGCTGCCTCTTGTGCTGTAAATTACTGGCATCGATATTATCATGTCATGAATTGCATGCACAGCAGGTGATAAAATATAGTCTTATACTAAACTATATATGGTATTAGTTATTCCATTTGCAGTATTATGCAGTTCTTATTTAAAGTTATTTCGGCAAAATTTATATAAGCTATTGATTGGTTGGGTCGCCTCTAAGTCATTTAGTTTTTTATATTAGACTTTTAAAAATCTTTTTCTTGTTTAACTAAATTTTTATCTGCCTCTAAAATGTTATGAATAATGTATTCAAGTTTTGCAGGTCTAACGGCAATTCTGCACTTGAAGACACTTTTCTTTTTTGTGTTGTAAAGACTAGATTCTAGATTTTATCTCATTTTTATCTCATATCAAATATTTAATGTTTATTAACATATTTATCCGACTAAGCAGAGTAGAGGACTTTTACTAGAGGTGTACTTATTAGATAGTAGAAAACCCTTAAGGGCTCGCCTTAAAGTACGTACGCAGCTGAGTGGGAGGGAGGGATCAATCAAAAGCGTACAGACACTAAACTCTTATAGAAAAATAGCAATAAATAGGTGTTAAAATGCGTACAAGGGGGAGGGAGGGGTCTAAAAATCGGAGTTTTGTGCGTACGTACTTAAGGATGAGCCCTAAAGAACATCGAAAGCTTAACACGTACTCGCACGCTCATACCGCAATCGTTATAAATATAAACGCGGCACCTTAAAACGTGCTCACACGAAATCGCAAGCATTTAAATTTTGTTTAAATTATAGTAAAATTAGAAATCTTAAAATCTCTCAACTTTGAAGTTAATGATTTTATGCTAAACATAATTTTTTAATACAGTGATATGAAATTATCACATACAATTCAATTATGATTATGTAAATATCAAATAAAGATTACGTTTTTTTAATTGCGACTACATTATCTGTTTGAAGGATAACTTATTGTGTTCAGTTTTTAAATTATATGTCCATTGGAATGCTAAAAGTACTCTAATCAAAATATCTTATATTAAAAGCATTTAACTATCAAAACTCTATATATTTTAATGTATTCAAATTCCGATTACTAAACCTCTCTTTCTTATCAAATCTACTTATGGTTTAAATATTCAGTTTAACGCTCACTTTATTAATAGGTTATATGAATATTATTGTAATGATAACAAAATTTTAAAAGATTTGTTATTATCAATATTTTAATCAAATATTGATAATGATAAAAAAATTAGTCATATAATAGATTTTTATATCTTTCAAAACTGTTTTTATCTCATTCTAATCTCTTATCGATTAATTATTTGAAAAACTTATAAGATATTAGTTTTGATATGAAATAAGTTATAATGAAATTAATATAAAAATGAAAGCTTATTTTAAAATTCAATAATTCTTTGAT
>JAUJYU010000077.1:0-20590 GCA_033995675.1 Nothrus silvestris
TTTAAAATTTGTGCAATAAAGCAAACATTTGTTTGAATATCATTAAAAGTATTGGTGGCTATTGTATAAGCTTATAAATTATATAACAAATTATTAACAATGTATGTCTTAGTTTACATATCTTTGTGTTCAATTCAGTGATATTATTTTCAATTTTATTGTTTAAAACTTGAAATTTATCAAAAACTAATTAAACTATTATTTATATAATTTGCTAATAGAATGAATATTTTGATGAATGACATAAACGCAACAAAAATCATTAGTGATGCGTAACACTCAAGTGCTTGAAGTTTTACCAAATGTTATTGCTTTTTAAAAAACTTCTGCCAATGTTCTAATCAGATTATATAATATAAATATTTTATAACATGTGCATTTATTAGCTATTAATATAATCCACTTATGTCTCTAATTTGTGTTAATTTTTATTCAAAAAAGGAATCTCAAGCGTGATATCATTTGCGATTACAAATTATAAACAAATCCCTAAACCTTAAGTTATATTAAATTCTAATTTTAATATTTATATAAATGTTTTCAAAAAATTTAATATTATAATTTTATATGATTTCAGTATATAGAGCCTACGACTGTCAATTTTCAAATATTGTATATTAAGTAATAAATTTAATGCTCATTTTAATGTAAAATAAATTTTTAAACACGTTATAAAAAATCCAAATTAAAAGTTTTGTGTCTGTAATGATTGTGGCATTCGTAGTACACATCCGTTTTAACAGACAATACTTTCTAATTTTTCATAATTTTTAGAAATTCTGAAATTTTTGTTAATACTAAATATTACATAACATTTAGATATATTTATCAAAGTTATATTTCCAACTCTATAATTCCAAATCAAGAACAAAATATTTAAATCATATTCCCGTTAACATATTCCATAAGTTCATATTCTATTCCTCTTAAAATTCATTTTGTGTACCGATTCTTGATTTAAACTAACTTTCATTTCCTCGAATTTGTATCGGATTATTAGTTCTCATATTATTTCGATCTAATTTATCCTTTAAATAGTAATCATCGTAAAAATTTGTAATTCTATGTGCCATTATTTAAATTCATTCTAACAGTTTGGAGAGTTTAAGGCAAAATCTGGACCTAATAGTTCATTTCATTATATCCCTTTCACATTCATCGGTAATGACAAGATAGCTAAAGAAAGTATAAGATCTTCAGCTTTTCCATAATATGCTCATAATATTACCATTTTAAACCATAATAAACTTGGCATTAAAAAAAGGATAATAACTTTACTAAGGATAATTTACTAAGATATTAAGGTTTAGGTTAAGAATATTAAAGATTTTTTAAAAATTCTACCCTTATTTGTAAATCTAGTATAAGATAGGATAGCGAGATATCTCTTTAACTTATTATTATTTTTAAGAGATTTACGTTTTTATAGAAAAAATAATATTAAAATCGTAATTATTAAACAAAATTAATAAAGATTATTAAACGGGTACATTGACTCTGCAGGTTGTCTTTCTGCTTTGAGCCCACACAGGTAGCGGTTTCTAAGCCAGTGCCTGATATGTAGTATGTTCGAAATCGCCGTCGCCTTGGGAATGCCGAACAGATGCCTGGGCAAATTCGCCTATTTTTTGGCGAATATAGTTTGGGCTCTAAAGCCTCGATTTTTCACAAAATCATTAATAACTTCTAAACTGTAAGTCTGAATAAAATGCGATTTTTGCATTGCATTCAGAACTTAAATTTACACATTTTAAAGCATTCAAATGAGAGCGTACCAAGCGTCCATTAGCTGCAAAGATATTGTTATTTTTAGAAATCATAGGCGCCATTTTCACCGCCCTATGAGGTTAATATATATTAGAGTCAATAGAGTGAATGCGACTTTAAGGGGTTACGCACACCCCACTCCCATGTATGATACATAGTTGGATTCAGCTCATCGAGTTGAGTAATTTGATACCCCACTTCACCATTACCCCCCTTAAATGAAAACCCAACTTCCCTTTATTAAAATTTCAACCCCCATTAGCCTGTAATGACCTGAGTCCCATTAGCCCTGAATGTAATACAAATCTAGATTCAGTTGATCGAGCTGAGTAATTTGACACCCCAGTTGACTTTCTAGCACCTTTGTTTCTCCCTACAGAGCAAAAACAGCTAATGCTACGCATTTTACATTTTTCATCAACCCCCCTCACTCCCCAAGGATATTCGCCCTCAAATCGAGGCGGGAATGGCGACTATCAGGCAATGCTGTAGCCGCCTGTCGTCTATCAAAATGGCGAGGGCATTCCATATATGCCCTACATATGCCCTATATATTCCCTACTGATATGTTATAACGAAAGCTTATTTACTCTTCAGAAATGAACAAATATCGAAGATGAACATTAAAATACAGTAATAGAATACATTTATTAATGTCTAAAAAAGATCTTCAAGTTTTGTCCTGAAGTGTACCGGAAATTTAAAAATTATCAATATTTTAAAGTACTCATGATTAAGATCCTAGTGTTGCAAAATTTGTTGCTCACAAAACAAAACTGAGGAATTTTCTTTTCCCAACACGACTCAGACCTGATCAGAGTTGCCATAACTGACTGTTATATGAATTAAAGAGAAAGTAATAATTTTATTTCATAGCAGTTTGGTCATAGAGTTTCAATTAAAGATGAGAATCTCAATCGCATTCCCATTCCCATTCCCATTAAGTATGGGAATGGAATTAGAATAATAGAGAATTCTCTTGAACAAGCAATGGAAAAATAAACAACTTTTGCTAGATACTTGAATTTTAAAAATAAACACATAAATCTGAAATTCATTGATTTTTCAGATTTATGTATTTAATTTTAAAATTAAAGTATCTAGCACAAGAGTTATAAGACGAAAGTTGTTTATTTTTTCATATGCTTTAATGTGATACCATATTCCTTTAAATCGGTTGAGGTTTAGTATAGCTATTTAGACAAAACCTTCAGAATTTAATGAAATTTTAGGGCGCTATTAGGGCCCTAATAGGGCCCTATTAGGGCGCTATTAGGTCTAAAACGTCTGAAATTTTTATCTAGATGCGTTAATTCATTCGAAAAATATTCTAAAAAATAGGTGCAGAATTCTAACTTAACAGACCTTAATTCTTATAAGTTTATAAACTTATTATTAAAAGAAACTGCATTTTAGCAGCATAAACTATAATTACATTACTTGAAAATCTTGAAATATCTTTACTCTATACTAATATCCTTAAATAGTTGAATAATTTAAACCACCAATTTGAACTCAAACAATACTGTAGGTACTGAAATTGAAACTTTCATGTAACTGTATTTAACTGTAATACACTATTATATGACAACTCTTTACCCTATTTTAAGGATAAAAGTTGAGAAAAATGAATATACTATAGATTTAAAAATTACATTTTATAGTATTCATACAATATATTAACTTAATAGAATTTCGTATAGATAGTAATAAAAATCTTTATTTTATTATCAATGAACAAAATGATGGAACTATTTTATTAATTAATAATAAAAAGTTTGTCAAATTATTTGTACTGAACATTTTAATACACATTAAAATAAGAGTTGTGCTGTATTTGTCTCAACATTCAGATATAGTAAACTTTATCCTTCATATTTTCAACAACAGTACAGTACACTGTATTTCGTTTATCAATTGTATATTTGAGACAATATCGCTTGATTTGGCATCTTTTTTATTAATAACATTTAGAGCCGTTCATCTTTGTTGAGCTCAGATTGACTTATTCGATAATTTTCTTTTTACTTAAGATTAAGATAGAGATTAAGATAGAGATTAAGATAGAGGGAAAAATCAGGTTTTCCTAAAACTGCATCCTTGGAAAAATCTCAATCTCAACTTAAAAATTATACAAATTTCTGTTATTTCATTTTTAAACCACTTTTATAAATGATATCAATTAATAAGAATTACGTATAACTTTGTTTAATCTAAAAAATCCCTTAATCTCAAACTTGTTTCTAAATCAATTTTTGAAAATATAAATTAAATGTTATGAATTTAAATAAATAAAACAATTTTATTTTATAATATTCATAAAGAAATAAATAATTATTCTTAACTTTGCTTCAAGTATAGGCTTTAAATTGTGAGGTCCAAGCATTTCTATAATATTATCATCTGATATCACAAATAGTTGTTAATCTTGTTTTTGCATTACTAATAAATTGTTATTGAGAGTAAATTAATTGTACTGCATAATCTCATTTAATGATGATCGGTTTACCTGTACTACCTGTACTACCTGTACTACCTGTACTACCTGTACTACCTGTACTACCTGTACAAAAATACCTGTACTTTCTAATCGGCATAACTTTATTAATGTTCATAATTGTAATTCATAATTCTGCGCACAATTATGTTCTCATTATTCAAATATATTCTTTATTATCAGTGATGAGAAACGCTCAAGCGTTAGGCGCTCAGTGGCGAGCGCGAGCGCCGAGCGTTTCAATTTGCTCGAGCGCCGAACCCTCAAGCGTAAGCGCGAGCGCCGAGCGTTTAATGATTTTATGTTTTTAAAGCACAAATTTTTTATTATGACATTTATTATAACATATCTATCTATTTTTTATGATTTTATTACATCATGTTTTACTCAATTCATGTCATAATAAATGAAAACAATAATACAAACAATAATTATATTTATTTTTTGAAAACTATTACAGCTTTAACTTTATTTTAATATAAGTTTACTCTCTAATCACATATTTTAAAAACTTGACGCTCGCGCTCGAGCGTGTATGCTAAACCGAATGCCGCGAGCGTTAGCGCGAGCGCGAAAATTTCTCCGAGCGCGAGCGCCGAGCGTGCTCATCACTGTTTATTATTCTACTATATGTAAAATTAAATAATATATACTCATTGATGATATTGTGATAGTATTAAAAAGCAATGCAAATCTATATAATAGACTTTAATAAACACAATTATAATTGAACTCAAAATGTTAAACAAAAGTTTGAATCTGAATATAGAGAAAATGAAGTATATATAGAGTATGGTGAAAATTGTTGAAATACTGATGATTCAAACTGAATGATTCTTGATATAAATCAAATAGAAGAATTGAAAGATAAGAGTAAATTAATTTATATTACTATGTATTGTAAGCCTAAGTTTAATGCCTTTATTGAATCGATGTTAAGGAAGGTTTACATTGTTGAAGAAGATTAGTACTACAGAATAACAAAGCCAAATGAGAAAACATCTTTACTTCATACAACTGGAGATTTGCGTATGAATTCAAAGCAAATAACACTAGTTTTACTTTAATGATATGCAAATTTAACTAAAACATAGTTCAAGTTTTCAAAAACAAAAATTATGGCATTATAAAGACTAAAGAATACAAAGTCCTAATCAATGTATAGTTATTACACCAATGACTTTTGCAGCAAATTCTTCTTTAGAAATGAGATAATAACTAAGCATATAAAGAATTATTTACAATCAATTTTTTATCAACGAATCATATTCAATCCAAGCAATAAAAATAACTAATATTAACAATTTAAGGCACGACGACTGTCATAACGACAGTTTCTCTTAAAAAACTTGTTGGAATATCAGTTTGAGTTCATACGAATGAAATGAACTTTTATAAACTAAAATGAAAGCAAAATATTAAATTTGTTTTGTCCTTTCACTCTAATGCAATTTAATAATGAACCGGATGTGTTGCCCGGAAATTAATTTATTGCGAACCTGAAAGCTTTGTTAGCTCTAACTCTACTCTTACTTAAGATATAATAATTTTCTCAGAAAGTAAGTAAAACACGTCTAACAATAAAAGGAAGAGAGAGTGAGACGGGGAGAGAGAGAGAGAGAGAGAGAGAGAGAGAGAGAGAGAGAGAGAGAGAGAGAGAGAGAGAGAGAAAGTCTGTACTAAAAATAGAAATAAATTATATTTTATTTTATTTATTCAATAAATATAAAGATAGAGTAACATTCAATTGGCGAGTAAGCAAAAAAGCAACTTTACAGTATATCAAGTTAAATATTATTTGTTTTTGAACTCTCTTAATATGAATTTTGTTGAATTAAAGAAGTTGAGAAGATTTTTTAAATATAAGGAATTCATTCATTAATAATGAGATTTAATAAGGGATTAATTGCAGATTTGAGCTTAACACGTTTATTAGAAAGAAGTTCATTTTTTAGCATTAAAGTGAATAAATCCATTTATTAACAAATAAAATTTGTTAAATCTTTAGTAATGTCTCTATAAAAGAAATCCTTAAAATACATAAATTGTCAAAAAAGATAACATTAATTCTAACTGGTTTTCGATAAGTAAATGGATAACTATGGAGTCAGCATTTAAATTACAGTACGTGTCAAAGTTTTTAATTTGAATGAATCAATTATGATCTAATCATAATTATTAGTTTAATATAATTAAGAGCTACTATTATTAAAATACGTAATAATATAAGTTTTGTATTCAATATTATTATTATTATGATTATATTACACATTAATGTAATACATTATAATTCTATTAATCTTATACTGTAATAAAGAATAATGTGAACATAACTCGAACATAACTTTACTAACTTTTTTTTACACAAAGACACTTTGTATATTTGGATAGCATTTTCGCATTCAGTCATTGTATAAACACATGAATGTTAAATACATATATCAATAAAATATATAAGTATTTCTCGAGCCTTCGAAATAAATCAATTTGACTCAATTGCAAAATTTATGGCCATATAATTCATTGAGGAATAGCAGCTATCAAATGGAGCAATTTTTTTATAAGACTTATTTCACATTTTCATTCTTGACATTTGCAAGAAAAGCCTCATTTGGTCATTAGAAAAGGCAAAAACAACAGCTGGACACAAATTGTTTTCAGAGCTATCATTTGGATGACTTTTTTAGGACCCAAATTGTTATTACATTAGGAAAAAGTTTAATTTCTTTTAACAGAAGCCGTGAAATATAAACAAAGTTAACGCGCATTTATCGGTTGGACCGCAAAATGAAAAATTTAAAGATGACATCCAAAAAAATCAGTGATGGACTTGATAACTATAGATCATTTATCATAACCTTTTTCTGCTTCGATAACAATTTCAGGTCACTTTGCCTTATATTGTACTATATATTTAGTTGAATAATGTGTTCGCCCTTTGCACAGTGGCGTCGCGTAAATGTGTAGTGAATTCTTTATTTACATAAAGCCACTAAAATGACAGTAACAAAAATGTTTATCTTATTATCTGCTAAAGGAATGCAAACTCTCAAAATTACAAGCCTTACAGCTAAACAAAGAAAAATTTAATGCTTAATTCAAGTCAAGCATTGAGAATGTAATACCAAGTCTTTGTTGAAATCAGAATAAAATCTAACATTTAAGTGAATAAAGAATGAATCAGATAATATTTGATATTCACGCCACTGTTGGCTATATATGCAAAACATTAACTAAACTTATGTAAAGTTAAAGTTTAGTAATTCACGAGTTAGCGAATGGACCCCTAAAGCATGTCTTTTCAGAACTCACACCCAAATAAATATATTTGCTATATTCTGTCTAACGGTATATATTGGAAATGAGATTGAGATCCACCCTTTTTTTGTCACCTTCTATTCATTTGCATTTATATTTTTCATTTTTTCGGTCGCAGTTTTATTTAGAACTAAGACTTAGACTAATCAACGACTACTACGAAAACTAATCCGCCCGAAGCGTCATTTGATATACGAAATAATCGTCTAACTCTGTGGGGAAACTAATAAAGGGAAAAATGAAAGATGCTCTTTAATGTTGCACATAATAGCTATTCTGACATTTTACTTAACTTTAGATAAATTTTTCTCCTTAATGGCTAACAAGTTATTCTGTCGTAACATTTGCTAACATACAAAAATTGAAAGAAGGAGAATGAGTTAGCTTTTATTAAAGTGTATGCATTATTTTATATATTATTTAGACTGTATTAGGTTTGTCTAAATCTTACTCAGAATAGGTTTGCAACAGAGGGCGATCTCTACATACAAATTGTAATACTTTGTCACATAAGAGCTAACTTAAAATCCTATTGCATATAATGTTCAACTCTCATACTATGTACCCGTCTTTTAAAAGATTGCAGTTGTTAAACTTTTGATATACGGTAACACTTTTGATTGAACTCAATCTATTGGACAAATTATTGGACAATTATTTTCCATTATAACTTTGATTCGCTTGACTAAGGATTTTGTGATTTCAAGTGTTTCGTAAGCCTCCCTTTCAGATAGTTTTTAGTGACATTTTAGTTGAAACTTTGGAGAAACAAATGCCTAAATGTTGTGTTCATCACTTGAAAAAAGTTGGAATTAAACTTTTCATTATGGAATTCAACAGACATCTGCTATATTCCATCATTTGTTGGTCTTTACTGTTAACTCTTTCAGGTAAAAGCAAAAGGTTAACTCATAAACAGCAAATAGCGTCTCTCTATAATTAACGCCAAATCTATTAAATTTCACTCAGTTGGCTATTTTTATTATTATAGTCATAATAAAAACAAGTACAGTTCGTCTCATAAGAGCGTTAGACTTGAATTCATTTTTAAATACCTACTTCTAAGATAATAACTAACTCAATATAATATTCTAAATATTTAAAAAAATAAAAATTGCAATATCTTTTTTTAAATTAACCTTATCAATATAATTAGAAGACTTATTTTAATGACTTACGCTAAAAAATGCTAACTGATTAATATTTTCTTGACTATTAACTTAGATAGATATTAGTTAATAGATGATTGATATCGCTCAAGATTTTTAATACTAATAAATTAATTAACCTGTTGAGTTTAAATGTAATTCTCTTATGAAAAAAACTGTACTTCTTTAGAAGTATGATTATATGAAACCACCTGATGTACTATATAATCTAATAATATGATCCTAGATTTATATTAAGTTTGGACTCAAATATTCTTTAATTATTAAAAACCGCTGAAATATAGTGTTGCTAAAAGTATTCAAAACTTTTATATTCAAGTATTCCATTAAATAAATTAATAGAAATTAATTTTTCAAACAAATTATCAATTCTAATTCAAATGATTTCTAATTATAAAATGAATAAATAGATGGACCGATCAATTAATATTCAAAAAGTATTTTAATAATTGTAACGATCATAGAAATTAAACATATGCAAATATAAATGTAAATGTGCAGTATAATTTTCTGTTAATTATACATTCTCTTAGTTTGATAAAATGGATAATTATATATAAGTAATTTGACTTAATTTTTTAATTTAAATCATTTATACTTTAAAGCAGAAAAATTTTAATAATATATAAAATTTTGCAAAAAAATTAATTACGATTATCTATATGTATACAATGATTTTAATTGACTTCTTTAAATACTTAATCAATCAAAAATTGCATTCAATTCTCATTTATAAGATTTATAAAATATATATTAAGTCAAAAAATCGATCTGTAATTAATTGCTTACTATACAATCGTCAACAATAAAGCCTTTGAAAAGCTATGAGTTGAAAATGGAAATTACTTATAATAAACTTCAATTTTTATATGTTGAATTTGATATATGTATATAAATTATTTGTGAAATTATCAATGTGAAAATGTCGTACAATTATATCGAAGTTTGAATCAATTAAAGCAAATTGAGATTTTATTGTTTTGCGGGTAAATTACTTACAAATTTTATATCCAAATTAAAAATATAAAAAACAAATATTGAACATTTTTCAAAAATTACTGAAAAACTGTAACATCAAAACCAATAAGTTTGCGATCACATCCCTTACATTTTTAGCGTTTCCTTAGTTAGTGTCCACTCAAGCAAATGAGTTGGCAAACACTGACTACCATAGTGTCCATCGTTATTGTGAATCAGAGTTTTTTAAAATCAAATTTTGCCGAAAATTCCATACACTTGTGTTTAAGTCCTAAAAATATATTTACTAAAGATTGGAATAAGTTTCTTCATTTTTAAAAAATTTATTCGATTTGATTTCAGTCTAACTTTCTTTTATAAATATATATTACGGTCGCTGAAAATGTTTTTTAATTTAAGTTTATTGCAAGAAATCGAAGCGTTGTGTAAAATAAGTTTTTGCTCGTAAATAATTTTTCATTTGGAAAATAGGTTTAAAACTTTTCTCGAAAGGTAATAACAATTTTCAATCAAAGATTGTAAGAGTTGTATTGAAGTTATAGAAAGTTACGTGCATTGAGCCATGTAAGTGACGAATGTGTTTGATTGCACACACAAATAAAAGTATAAATCTCATCATGTTTCACAAGCCTAAAAGCAGAAAGTTCCATTTCTACATTTTCCTTACCTTCTCTCATCAGGTCTTATGCATAAGATGTCATTTTCTAAAAGCTTTATTTACTGAATATTTTTGTTTTGCAGAATTACATTCAAGATGTGTTTGACATCAAAATTTCTATTAATCACAGAACGAATCAATGTTTAAACACTTGTATTTTAACTTTATTGCATCGCAGATTAACTTTATATTTCAAAATTCAAAAAGATCCTCAATGTTGAGTACACTATAAAATAAAATATTAGTTCTTCACATTTTTTAATTTTGATCATTCATTTGCGTTTCACCATTGAAGAAGTCCTCATTCTATATAATTCACATAAAATAACAGTTGGCTTTTCATATAAGTTCATTTTTCAAAAGTTGTTGCCTTGCTATACAAAATATATTTGGCATACCGTATAAGACTCTGCTATTTTATCGATTTTATATACCGTACATTTTTTACTACAAAGCTGTACTTCATTTAGTATATTCAATATAGAGTCACTAGGAATTTAAGCTTATGTCAAATTTGGAATCTCTACCTTTGCTACTAATGCTATCCTGTCAGCAATAGTTTCAACTAAACCCGTATTAAATAACTTCCATTCTAACAATGCATAGCATAAAATACACTTCTTTGGAGTTAAATACCTAAATAGTTGTATTTGAATGATTTGATGTGTAAGATGTGTATTATTATGAATACTATTAATGAAAAATTATTATTTTCTTATAAAGACAAACTGTATTTGCATTGTAATACTTTTCTTAATAATGAAGATAAAAAAGCGATTATGAATTTATTAAAAGCTAAGAAAACAAGAGAATTATTTGAAACAAAGAATCTCAAAGTGATATATAATTTTGATGAATTCTAGAATCTCTGTCATAGAATTCTTAAAATAATTTTTAAACTTCAAGAAAAATAAGAATTTATGTGTAATTTAGTGAAATAAATCACAATTTTTAGAGAAAAAGTTGAAAATATAATCTTAACGCAAGGTTTAAGTTGTAAACTCTTGATATTTAAATAGCATTAATATAATAAAAGATGCATTAATTTTGGTAATAGTTTTACTTGTTTTAACTGATGGGTTAATACGTTTCCGCTTGACTGGTGTTTGCATTACAAAAGATTAGACCAAATAAACAAACTCTCATAGAAAAGACGCAAATAGTGTAGCGTTACATAAACACAAAAGTGCTTATGTGGTCACTGTTTGAAGTTTGTGATGAGTTGCAGTGTTAGCTCTGAAACAAACTATGTTACATACGGTTTGATGCGTTACTTCCAAGATTTAAAGGTGTACTCTTGCGTACGACTATTGCTCCAAAATTAATGGACCAAATAAAAGTGTGACAGCTGTCAGAATAGCTATCAGTAGACATTCAATAGAATTGTGCTGATAATATGTGGATTAATTGGGCCGTTCATTAAATGTTGATTCTGTACATTCTATGACATAAAAACGCTTAATCTTTAGCCAATCTCTAATGTATGACCAAATACTAGTCCATTACTTGCAATATATTCAAGCATTGAGAAATTATTGGACAATTTAGTTGTTCTCATCTTTCTTTTGGATTATACTCTGTGTGTATTTGATTATTAGAATTGTGCAGAACAGAGAACAGCACGTCGTACTCGTCTAACATTGCATTTTGTGCCCATATGTAAGTGCGTCAATCCTGAGTCAAGCTCCCCAACTCATCCACATTAATATAGCAGTTTTGCTCATTCAACCATCAATGAAGTTGGACTTCAATGATGAGTCGCCCGCTGTATATGTTTTTGGCTGATCGACAATTCTATTATATAACTATCAGATAATATTCTATAATCAATAGCAGTATTTTTTCCAACTCAATGACTCCAACTCTCCACAAACCCTATGTATAAAAAGAATGGAAAATAATTTTTAAATTTTATGCTAAATATTAAATATGAATAAAATTAGGTTAATTTCTGAAATAACTAAATGTTTAATACACAGAAATTATTTAGAAAGAGATTTAAAATTTTTATTCTAGAAAATGATAGTTTATAAAAATCTTTTTATTAAAACTATTCTTTTATTCAGTATAAGAGAAATAAAGATAACGATCGCTGACTAATATGATTTGTATATACTGTAGTAGCCATGCATTTATGACATTCATAAGCAGACAGGGGTGTCGGCGAAAAGCAAACTATCATAGAAAAAATTGTGGATTTGTGTGGATTAGCATAAGGGAGGGGGTTAGAGCTAAGGTTGTGTGGATGTGTTGTATGCACGGCCTCATACTTTATATATAAATACTTTATCGATATATTGTTAAACTAACTTATAAGTTTTAACTGTATGTAATATATAGAGTTTTGATTCCTAACTCGTAAGGCTCTATTGCCTACTGTCGAGTCACTTGAGAAAGAGGCAGATTATAGTCTGCTATAATCGATTCTCCATTTTATCTATGCTGTAGTCTTGGATGTGATGCTTGGATGTGGTGCTTGTCTCTAATGTAATTTAGTGTTGTGTTTGACCGCAAATGCACTTCACGAGTCAAGAGAGAGTGACACTATTCGATTAGCGGTAGAGCTCAGTTAAGAATGTATATGTGTTGGGGACCAATCTATTGCCCTTCTTTGAGAAAATGAGAATGCCTTTACTTTACTAACTATACAGTTGAGTCAACATCAACTCTTTACAAACTCCAATCTTTATTCGGATTGCTCTTTCTATTGCTATTGCTTTGGCTTTTATCACTTTATCTGTAGTGCGTTTCTCTTATATTATTCCTTTGAGTTGACTTTCGCACACATCTTACTATTGGTAGACTTCCTATGTTGTGGACAATCACTTTAAATTCATTCAAAAATAACTTCTTTAGTAAAATAGACGATAAAGATTCCAAGTTTAGAGAAAATAAATCTAAAAATTATTAGACTCTAATTCCTGAAAGTATTATCATTTTAGTCTCACTAATAAATGGATGAATTGAGATAAAAGAAATCGTCAAAATGGGAAATGAACGAAGTGTTACTGCATTACTAGTATTACAGTAACTCAGTATTAAACCTATTGTGATAAATGAAAGCTAAGGAAAAATTATTTGTTTTCTTAGAACTAAAGAGTGATACCAAAAATTTTATGCATACAAAAAATGAGAAAAAGCAATCACAGTTTGCAAAAGATAAAGTTTATGATAAAAAGGCAAAAAATAATCTATCACTGGTTCCAAAATCTTATGGTAAAATAAAACTTTTCTATTCTTTCATAAGTTCTTTTTATAGTTTTCTCAAAAGTATTCTCTCAAAGGGAACTTCAGTCCTCGATATTAGAAACATAACAAAAAAATTACATATAAACAAGATTGAGAAAGCCCTTAAGAGCTTCTTTTGCTCAGCATTTATAATAAGCAATATATCGAAAATCACGAAACATTCGGTACTTTTATATTTGTTTACAATTCTTGTTTGGACAACAAAGTTAAGTCACTATTATTACTCATCTTTATTGTAAATAAGATTAATTTCATATAACTTCTAATTAAATTAATTAATTGAACTGAAATTAAATTTATCTTTGGATCAGCTTCTTTTGATTGACTATTGAATATAAGTGCATTATAGAGTATATTAATTATACCAATACATTACATACAATACAATACATTTGATATAAAGTTATAATTTATTAAAGAATAGGTTTTAGCTAAAAATGTTTTATTTTAATAATCAGCAAAAGCTTTGCGATCAATACTTCTTCAGAAGCATAAGATTCTTAAAGCAAAAAACAACAGTCAAGTGATGTTACATTCAAACATCATTTTGTCATAAGATTAAGATTTAGTTATTTCCTAAACCAAACCGTCCGAACACAATAAAAAATAGTCCATTCATATTAAATATTGAGTTACAGTTGAGTTTGTATTCTTGTAAGTTATTACTCAAATAAATGAAGTAATGCCTAAATATTTGTCCCAATAATCTTCTAATTTAAATTTATTTACATTTATATCATCGAGAGCTTCATTTTTAATTTAATTTTCAATATTGATTTAATTGAATAATCAATTATTTATTTCAATAAAAATTTTCAATAAACTAAAAATTAGTAAACTTATGATTAATTTTGGTTGTATTTTGTGGTGCCTTTGAATTCAATTATTGCATTGAATATTTTCAATAATTCATAGGCCCTATAATTTGATTATAAATTAAAGACTCTTTTCTATTTAGTTTACTTCATAAATAAGTTTTATATTGAAAGCCAAATAGACTTATAAAAAATTGAAAATGAACGTTAAGGAGTCGGCTGTTAAGACATATAAAGTTAAGATATATAGTCTTTTGCAAGTTTGTATTGTTAGAAGATGTCATTTTTATTATTCCATTTTTTTGTTGGTCTAACCATTGCCACCAGCGATAATAGTTGTTCAACCATTAATACCCGATGTCCATTCGGTGGACATAAACGAATGGTTCGTACCATTTCTAATATGATGATCGCATGGATTATTTAGACCGTAAAGAGAAAAAGAAAGACATAAATACATTCCACAGTAGATTGAATAGGGCTTATACAGTAGTAGTTATGCGCTTGGGTTCTTGTGGGCTAAATACTGAAAGGACTTTTAGTTGATATAGCATTTGATAGAAGTTCTTTCTCACAAACATAACATAAGTTACATTGTGCTTAAACTCAAAAGTTGCAACTTTTCGTAATGAAGATTGATTGCTAGTCGACAACTTTTATTAGTTTATTTTAAAACCATTTTCCTTATATTTCAAAAGTTGAACACAAAATTGTTGAAAAGTCGACTTTACCAACGAGTCAAGTGGTATACTATGAAAAAAGATAGTTCTTCGACTTTGTTATATGTCATTACTTAAAGTTGCATCAAAACAAAGCACTTCGCAAAAGCATATTTATGTTCATTGCATACAGTTGTGAAACATGAATAGTTGAATTTAAGTGAAACTCGTCTATCTTTATATTTATATTTTCACTCTTTCATTCATTCTGTTGTGTTACTGAACCTGTTCTCACATTTGCATATCTGTATAAAAGCAAATCTAAAAACTATTTTATACGCAAGTTTTCCATTTTATATGCGATGATACGATCTCTTAAAGTCAAAGATTTTAAGATCTATGAAGTCTTAAAATCAATAAAATTATATTATAAGTTGAGTTCGCCAGAAATTCTTATCTTCGATAAGTTAGAAAAAACATTTAAGTGTAATTTGAAGTTTAAATCACTAAAACTTAATATCATTTAGAAAGTATGTAAAAGTATGTAAAAGTATATTAAACGAACAACTTTTAAAGATATTATATTTATCAATGATACTAAAAAAAGCAATGATTACTACAACAAGTTTAATAACTGTAATAAAGCGATTTATGATTAAAAAATACTTAAAGAAAACATATGATACATTTTGATTGATTATTTCATCAATTTGATAGCAAATTCAAGTTTCACAACGTTTCAGTTGTTACAAGTGATTTACAAATGGATAAGATAACCTTCTGTATATTTATCATATAACTCATTATATATGACATAACAGTACTCTTAACTCTTCATAATTTTTATTATTACAGTAATTCTGAATCGTTTGACTAAATTGTTTTCTCACATTCTATTTGAAAAGATATCCTAATCTACAAAAAACTGATTTGAAATTTGAAAACCCATTTATACCATTTTAACCTTAATTGCAAAAGTATTTATACCTTAATTAAAAATGAACAAAAATGCAAAATTTAGGCTAAATAAAGCTTATGTTAAAAAGAGAGCACAACATTTATTTGTGAGAATTTCAAGTTTGACAATCCATTTGCAAAGAATCGATATTTGGTTATATCTCTTTTTGAAACGATTATCTTTTGAAATCCAGAAACATTCTCTTTGTGTTTTTCAATCAAGCATAAGGTCATTATATTTTGCAAACAGAGGTGATATAACTTCATATATGTTGCAAAAGATTTTGGATACATTTACAGACGTGTTCGTCGTTTGTTATCGTTATTGAAACATAGTTTGAATTAGAGAACCAAAACTTGTAAAAAATCTCCTCCACCTCCACTCCATTCCAGTGCCATTAACTCCACATCCACTCAACTCCATTCAACTCTATTAATAATTAAAATTTAAACACACTTCAAATAGCATATAATAAGTTACTTTTGGTTATAGCAATATATTAAAATCAGGTTAAAATATGACTCAATAGTGTTTTTCATGCAATTGAATGCGTTTTGAGTTCGTTTTAATAAACAATTCTTTTCTTTAAAACTCCACCTCCACTCCACTGCGGTCAACTCCACCTCCACTCCAACTCCATCAAATTTTTAATTTTTAACTCCACCTCCACTCCACCTCCACCTCCATGAAGTGGAGGTGGAGTTGAGATTTGGTTCTCTAGTTTGAATCCAAGGCTTTATTTAAGCAAAGACGCAATTGGAGGCAAATTAGAGTAGAAGTACTATTTACAGACATCCCTTCCTGGAAAAATGGTAGGTGTGGGTTAATTACATGTGCAGTGGACAATCTGGTCCACAAGACAAGTGTTGGACAGACCTGTTTTAGATATAAACTATTTGCAGATTATTTGCCTTTCTATCAGTTAATTTTATAAATTTCAAAAATTTTGAAAACTTTAATTAAGACATCAATCATATTAAGAACTCTGTTATTAACTTAAAGCTAATTATTTATTAATTCCTTGTCTGACATCTATAATAAAGTTGAGTTAAACTTAACACAAATGTAGAGATGGTGATTATCGTTAACTCATACGTTAATTATTGCTTTATTCTAAGTTAAGCTTTATTTTGTGTTTAAAAGAATTATTATAAAAAAAGTCTTTTAAGTCAAATTATCATCATTTTAGTTGTCATATTATATTTTTCATTTTCCGTCTAAATTGTATTTTGCTTTTGATTTAATACAAATCTATTATATTATATAAATATCTAATAAATATATTCATATTATGATAAACTCCTATAATATAGGAGATAACACAAGATAAACAAGTTTTAATGCAATATCAATAAAATTATTTTCGATTACACTCTTAAAACTAAACCTCGAGAGCTTAACTATTCTGTCCATAAGATATTGGATATTGTTATAAGAGTAAGAACAACATCCTATTAATTGAATGTATTCTTGAAATACTGACAACACATTGAAAGCATACTTGAAGTTGAATACAAATAAATGTTAACACAAAGAAAAATAATGTTTTCTCACTTAAAATATAGATAGAATGACGAGAAAAAAATTAATAGAAAGTTTTCCTAAAAGGCATGAAATTAAAGATTATTTTTTGCAAATCGAAAGTTATCCCGAAATAACACTTACTTGCAATACTTGAAATGCTTGCACCACATCCTTCATACAATACTATCTGTATTTGATTGCATAAAGTTTTGAATCCCTTATTGCAGTTACATTTTGAATACTCTTGGGATATGATTTACTATAAGACTGAATGAGTAACAATGGTTATGTTCTTTTATTCTGCCAATTTCTATAGCTATCGTACTATTGACGTGTTTTTATATTTTCGTTTTTAGAAGTGAGGTTTGATGTTAGGATTGAGGAATGTTAGGTTACAGTACATGAATCGTTGCTCAAAGTAAAGATGATGGTGAAGTTAAGTTAAATGGTGATGTTATTCTGATACTTGCATTCATAACTTCTATTCTAAGCTAACACGTAAACAATGAATGCGTGAAATTAGAAATTGAAAAGATAAAGTATAAAAGTGTGTGTATCTGAATAGCTTATAAGAGTAAACTCTAATTAAGGTTATTGTGGCATAAAGTAAAATATAAAAAAATTTGCTAATTGATCACGTTCATTGGGATACATGTGTAATCATAGTCAATATTACTAATACGAGCCATAATAGAAGGCTATTATTAGTGATTCTATTGCTATTACAGCACATCAATTTTTTACAGGTTTAGCTATTAATTTATAGTTTGCAGTATATTCAATATATTAAATTAAATTATTTCTATAATATAAGCATTAAACGAAAAGGTCATTAAATAAAAATAATTTTCGTAATGTTATATTACTTATAATTTATGTGTTGCATATAATGTCTGGAAGAGACTGTATTTGTTAGAGTGACTTTTGGTTGGCAGCTATTGTATGATGACTTCTCATGCATTGTGAATAATTTTTATAAATTGAAACATAGAAAAAATCATTAAAATATTTGATACAAGCAGTAATTTAATGGCAATGTTGGCATTAATGCCATATAATATAATAATGAATTCAATGCTGCACACTTGCGATCGGTTATAGTATAATAGTATAGGTTATAGTATAATAACCGAATTGAAGAACATGTATAAAACACGAATCTCACATTAAAAAGTAATTAACGGCACAACTTCATTATAATCATTCTAGTTATTCGAGTGCCACATGATTTCAAATTTTTATCATTACTATCGAAAGCTGATGTTCAAAACAATTCAATATTTCCCAATTCACTCTTATAGTAATTAAACTAAAATTGCGTAACAATAATGATATTCATTAATTATTGTATCTTAACTTATTCCTATTGTCACAATTAATGGCTCATCTTTTCTTTTAACTCAAATAAGAAAATTTTTCAATTTCTACAATATATTCAGATCACATATTTCTTCAATTTCATTGTTTACAAATTTCAAATCTTCTCTCGATTTGAAATCTTTTCTCGATTTTTCGCCGATTCAAAGCATTCAAACAATATTCATATTGTAAATCAATAGGCGTTGTGTGCAATTCTCAAAAAGTTTTTATGGGAATGTCTTAAAAACGTCAACATTATGCCTGTCAGAAGAGCTCTGATTTTTATCACTAGTCAAACAAAATATATTAATATTTATATGTATTTTCATCTCAGATGTCAGACTTAACCCTCAAAATTGATAAACCTTTTCAGATATTTTGGTTAACACTCTTTCTATTTCTTTTCACTCCAACTGAACTTCAATGACTTAAACAAGAGTTTAAAGAGTGAGAAAACTGAATAATGTAAATACTCTTTGAATTGTTTAGAAAGTATCGAATTTTCTATTATAAGTTATTATGCGTTTTTGAATTAAATAATAGCTTCAAAATTAATGTAAAATAAAATGTCACAACTGTTACAAATATTATCACTAATGAATTTATATCAAATGTGAACCTTTAAATAATTAATGAAATATAAATTAAAATATATAGTTAAAAACTATTGGCTATTCAGATTTGAGCCGTTAGTGTGGGCTTAATTAAAAAAGACAGTAATAAATTCGGGTCTACTCTGTGACAACACGATTCACTCTTAGATTGTTAAATATACAGTACCTCTAATGTAAAGTAACTTATGATAAATTATGCGACAACTAATATGATGTTGTGAGCAGATGGCTCTATAACTCAGTATCATTATTTTAAATCATTTTTCTCTTTCTCACCCCTTTTTGCTTTATTAATATTAGGGAAGCATAACATTACATAACGTTACATAACATCACAACTAATATTATTGACGGCGGAACATACACTGTCAAAGAGTAGTGGCAGTACATCATTGATTACTTTGAAACTTTTTTTAACCTTATCAGGAAAATTGAAATTCAGACTATTATTTTGGATCTCTTACGTTATGGGAATTCGATTGAAATAATTTAAAATTTGTTTCATGTGATTGCAAAAAATAATAAATAAATTCTATGAAATTTTATCAGCATTGCTTTAGACCAATTTAATTAATTTTGAAAGCCTTATCGATCAATTTTTTTATCTAAACATTTCTAAGAATTTTCATTTTTAGCAAAACATAAATCATAAAACATTGCTATTAAAATGATTGTGAATCACTTTACATTATTGTAAATATAAATTATTTCAACTAACTTTCATAATATTTAGCAAATATACTGTATATATAATAGAACCCAATGATAGTATTATATAACTAGTATTAAAATAAGGTGAGCGCAATAAGTTAAGTAACACTTGTAATTTGACCATAACTTTTTAATTATGTTGAATTTAGGGGTAATTCTCAAAATAGTTTTGCGTAATTATAATATCAATAGTTTACTGAAGTCAAAATTTTAAAATATTTAATAATCATGACTGTATTTAAATAAATATGATTTTACAGTGCGCAATAATTTAAGCAACACCACCGAAAATTCGAGTTTAAAGCCGAAATATA
>JAUJYU010000078.1:0-20583 GCA_033995675.1 Nothrus silvestris
TTTGATAATTGAAAAGAGATTTATAAATATAATTATTAAATAAATAAATTTTTATTCAAATACCTCTATTGATAATTACAATAATTAAAAAAATACAATTTAGTCAAATTGGCGGCAATTCACTAATGAAATTATACTCAACTCAAAGCATCCATAAGTCTTGTCAACAAAACTGCTGTAACTCTTTCCACTTCTATTCAAAGCATATATGCGTTACTCATATATTGCGTAACATTTGTTTAAGTCTTCGCTCCTCTTATTTTTGATCACATAATATATGTATTAATACTTGTTTATCATTTTATTGATATTACGTTTTTGTATTTCTCTATTACTAAACAAATTACGCAATAGTATAAAGTTTTTTAAAACTTTTTCTGATTGTCCTTCTCGAGTCTCAAAGGCTCGAGTCTTGACCCGATTGATAGCACAACTAATTTTTATTTATATATTTTTCTGTCAAAATTTAAAAGATTTATTGTATAAAACATTAAATAGATGTTAATCTTATGAAATAAATTGATTTTCAATTAATGTTATTAATAATCTGTTTAATGTCAACTCAAAGTTATCAAATCTTTTTTCATCCTTTCAAATGATAAAATTTTAGTAGTATTTAACTCTCGTGTACTTTGAATAGAGATAATAATTAATTAGCCATAAATTATAGCAATATATCATTTAAAATATTTATAACTTAAATAAAATGTAGAATAAAATCAAATTGAATGAAATATACATTATTAATATATCCGTTTCCGAAAACTTTTAAAACGTGGGATCTTTTAAACTGTAATTAGCATTAATGTTAAGTATGTTGAATAGAAGAATACAGTGGCGCAGCCAGGAATTTGCTTTGGGGGGGGGGGGGGCTTCATCAAAAAATTATTATCTACATTTGACAAGTTAGTTTATATTGTACTAAAAGTAGCGCAATACAATATTTAATTCCAATACAATATTCATTTTGCGATTCTCGATGGGTTCCAAGGGGGGCTACAGCCCGGTAGCCCCCCTTGGCTGCGCCACTGTTCCAATTCCTGTTTACTTTCACTCAAAGCAGACTTATATCACTTATATTAATAGTATTATTACTATTTACCAATAACAAAGATTTCAAAAAGTTCTAACCTACCCTTACCTAACTTAACCTTTCACTACTTAGATTTAATTTGATCATTAAAAAATTAAAAAATCTTTAACAGTTTTATAATAATTGCGTATTTGTAAACGGGGTTTTATTCTCAATATCCAGTTATGTGGGTTTTGAAAACAGGGATTGGAAGTCATGAGAATGAAAGTCATGAGATTGGAAGATACGTGCAGACAGACAACAGTGGAGGGGTTGCTGAATAAGGGAGTACTAAAAAACTCATCCAAATACAAGTGTACTGTATTTTTATTAATTGTTAAAATACAGTTAGCTGAAGATCAATATTAACTATTAATAAAAACGTTGAAAAAACTTGTTTTAATTATATTGAAATTATTAATTAAAATTAAATTAAACTTAAATTAAAATTAAACAATAATTAAGCAATTTAATATTTTATTTAAGAAATAAAATCATTTAATCTTTATCAATTAATGCAAACGATATAAATTTAGATAAATTTTTCGATTCGATTAATATCTCGAATCATTTTTATATTTTTCGTTTCTCGAAAATACCACTACTTATTGTTGATCTCAAATTAATATAAATGAATTGAAAATATTATTAGAAGATGTAATGTAATTAAGAAGCTCATGATAGAGACTTAGTCAAAATATTATGTCTTAAAGATAATAACAACAATCGTTAAACACCACAATCCATGAGTTACACATTGGAACTACTTTATTGGAAAATAAACTTAATGAAAATACTTTCGATGTTTTTTATGTAAACCCAAAATTTCCTTATGCTTTAAATAATATATAGTTCATGAAGTTTATATTTAGATTCATCAGTATAACTATGTCTGATTAATATAAATAATTAATAAAGTTTGTATTGATTATTTATATATAGATAATTATTTAGTTATTTTAATTTATAATTCCATACGACTTTGTGCTTTTACTAGAAACACAGTCTAATTCAAAACTCATTATTTGGCTTAATAAGTAATAAGTCTATGAAGAGATACCAATTTTGATAAAGTCTCTTTAATTCTAAGCGTTATCAAAATTAGTATTTAAAGTTGAAAGCAAGCTATTTAAATTTACTAGTTAAATTTAAGTTTACAAGGAATAATTGATTTACTCTCTTTTTAAAATATAAAGTATACTGTATATAATATAAATATAAGTCTAAATATAAACTTACAAGTATACTGCTTAGTACAATATTATACGTATATTAGTCTTCATCAAAATTGACATCATTTTTTAAATATTGAAATGAAAAATATTGATTTAAAGGTATATCTTAAAATCAATGCAAAATTCGAAAATATTTATGATCCATTAATGTTTATGCAGTTTTGGACGACTCCAATTTTGAGCTAAGGTTAGATTTATATTTAGTCAATTCATACCTGGCTCACTAACATTTCTATATGTTATTGTATCACAACTCTGTTTCAAATTTCCATATTATAGTTACAGTTGATATATTAAATAATTTTAATAGTTATTATTAATTAAACATTTTAATCTTTATTACTTATCCACTGTAAATTACATTATATTATTTGAATTCAATTAAAAATGGAAATTCAATGGAAAATTAGGATTAAATTTTTAATTAATTTGAGAAATATTCATTGCATTACTTCATTTTCTACATTTTATACTAAATATCTAAATAAGTAATAAATGCAAAATTTGAATAATTATCTATAAATTGTGACAAACATCTAATTTATAATGTATGCAAAGATAACACAATTAGTAAATTTGTTGTAGAATTGGAAACTGACAATCAGGTTAAGTGAAAATGAATCAAATTATTATACAATCAAAAGTGAAATAAAATTATCTCATGAAAGTCTAATTAAACAAGTCTGGTTTGAGCGCATTCAAGTTGGGCTCAGTAACACTTTTAGCCAATTAACCGTTTGTCACATTAAGTGTTGATTATCGATAAAATGTTTCTGATATTCATTATGACATGAAATTTGATTTTTGATAATCTAAAAGCTTAAAGTTATCAAATATAACAGCGTATTATAATTATATATTCATGTATTCAATCTTATGTTATACTCGGATAAAATTTTTGATACGAATCTTGAATATCAAACGAACGAATGAATATAGCGTTAATCCATTACTCAAATTACGGCTTTCAATATGTTTAACTTAAAATAATCATAATTTGAAGCCTATATTGTATGTTCTTTGATAATTATCAGATTATAAACGTTTAAAGCTCTGTTGATTAGCTTTTATAAATACCTTAATTCAATGAATTGAAAGAATAAAAGTTTTACGTGCATTGCATTTACAGTGAATGCCTTTTTTATAGAAGCATCAAAGGAACAATTTTAGTAAATGTGATTATCACTAAACTGCACTAGAATAACATTGGTTCAAACATATTAACATAAGCATGAGTTGTTTACTTAAAACTTTCATTTCTCAAATTCAATTTCGACAAATTCTATTTGATTAAAATATTTTTAGTTTCAGATTAATTATTAAGAATCCTTTGAGAATTTACTGGTTGTTGACATTTAACTATCCAGATATTTCATGATAAATAGCATATCAAGTTATTAATTCATAATTAGAGGTCAATTCATGGATATGATAGCATTAATTTTCATGTAATGATACTGTCCTGTAATTATAGCACAATTTGATATTTTAATACTAATAAATTAATGTTATTATAAATATTTAGAAATAATTTTTATGCTATTTGGTTAAAAGATAGATTTAACTGATATTAATCGGAAAAATTTCCAATTGAATTAAATTTTGATTCAAGTCATTCATCTGAAACTTAATAAAAGCCACAAACTCTTGGAGACAATATTTTTCAAACTGCTTCATATATGATATGATATATCGTTTTTCATTTTTTCTGTGTTCACTCCAGTAAATGAATCTTTAATGAAGAGATTATTTTGTAGAAATCTATCAAATCATATAAAAAATTTATTATTATATATATTTATATTATATAAGTATAAAAATACAGAACAAAAAACACACGCAAATGGAGAAAGGCTTTAATACAACGAAATATATTAAACTTGAATCGATAATTATGATTATTACCGAATACAACCATTGTATTTACTAAAAAGATGGCGTATTTTATTTCAAATATTTCCCAAAAGTGTTCAATGAATTTTTAATAAAAAGTAAATAATGATATTCAAGATTAAGACAGAAAAGGTTTTCAAAAATTCAAATCTCTGAATAATTAGTTATGTAAATGAGTGCTTCTCTTTAATTATTTATGATTAGCCTCGAGTCAGACATAACACTGAGAAATATTAAATAATGTTAAAGAAAATATTTATTGTTTAATTCTCGAAAGCAATTTCTTGTTCAATTAAACTGTATTTCTATACTATACTAAACTATACTGTATTCGTGGTTTACTTTATAAATAAGAAAAAATTATAGTCTCAGTAATTTGTTGCGATTCATCTAATAATTTATTTGAAGCTAATGCTGAAACTTATCTTCATAGATCATATGATGATTAAAGAGTTGGGTCACTAACCCTTGTCCTAGGTTTGAATGAAATAAAAAGATGATATAAGAAAGAAAAGAATAATAAAAACTCACGTTAGTGCCATCCTCTAAAGGGAACAATGCAGAACAATTCTCTTATAACTGATACACAATAAGTAAGCATTCTTTTTTGAGTTCAATACTAAGCTGAACATAAGGTTGCATTTTTCTCATGGGTTTACATGTGTGCAATGTGTGCAGGTAGAGATTGTGCAGACATATTTGCGTGAGAACAGCTATCACCAAGTGTCCAAAGTCAGATATTGCACTTTTGATCAATGAAAAAAATTGCCAAATATGCTTCAAACAGCCTAGCCTGTGTATAGCCTTTAAACAGCATAGCCTTTAAACAGTATAGCCGTATAAAAGTAAAGTATACTATTATAATTTAGTAGCGGTCGTATAACATAGACTTTCAAATCGTCTCTCTCTATAATACACATAAAAAGGGCAAAAAATGAAAAGAAATTTCTGCTCAAATCTTGTTTCTCACTCAAAGCTTTACAGTATTGTCTATTTCTTATCGTCTATTGGAATAAAGGCTCAACTCTTGCACTTCAATGCCTTATGGCTTTCATATGAAAAAGAAAAGGAAGAATGAAGAATCAAGACTTAGTAAAGACCATCCACACTGAGTTTCATCGTTAAAATGTTGTTCTATTTTTAGACTCTACTAAAGTAATACAATATACGCTTGAATTTGGTTTATGTGCAAAAGGGCTTCACATTCAATAAGCTTATGTTTAAGGAATGAGTTTGTTTTCTAAATTATTGTTCAATCAATTAAGTGAATCGATTTAATTAATTAAATCTATTTTTACTTCGAATAAACTTAGACTTTATTGAACATTTTGATGGAAATGCTTAAACTAAGTTGGAATGGCATACTTTTAGCTTTAAACTTGTCTTAATGACCAATAAGCCCTTCTCGTATAAGCTTTAGTAATACACTAAGAGTATAGAGTAATCTATACCTTACAAAACTCATTGTGTGCTCTGCTTTTCTCAAGTATACGACTATAATAGTAAGTTTACGCAATTTGATCATTTTGTGAGCCATCTAATCAATAAGAGATGATTCTAACTAAAACCCTCATTCTCTAACATAACGCTTCTATTCTGCACACTATAGTTTGCCAGACATGTGACCGACCAATTCAATGCTGACAAATGCATTTGGTTCTCTATTAATGTGAACTTCAATCTCTAGACCAATGTATAGACCAAACGTAGGAGTAAGATATTGCCACTTTTTGTGAACGCACCAAATGTCTCATTTTATCATTCGTTATGCAATTGGTATTACTTTCAAAAATCAGTTCCTATCAAATAATTAGACTCATATCAGACGAATATTTAGCATAATTCCACTCTTGCATGAAAATGAGCTAATACAGTCAAACTCGTTTATAAGGAACAGGGAGGTGCAGCCAAAAACGTTCATTATAACGGACATTTCTTATAACCGATCACTTTATAATGAAATCCATTCAATCGGTGCAAACAATATCCTTCCTTATAAGCGGGGATTCCTTATAACGGAGTTCCTTATAAACGGGTTTGACTGTACTAGTATTTTATCTCATATTTGTAAGCAATATGTTTGAGAGAAATAATTGGAGTAAAAATAGAATTTTTCGAAATTAGAGCAAAGCATTAGATATTTTTATTTTTTTATGTAATGGTGGAGTTTATGATTTAGAATGTATGTAAGCATTGATTCATTGATTCATTGTTCATATGAATCTAACATGAAGCTGACAATGTTTATTATATTGAGCATATGCAAATTCTGGTAATATGGTCTCTGCAGAGACTATATCATTGTCATGATGATGATTCTTTACTTTTGTCTTTTTATCTATACGTGCGTCATATTATTAAGGCTGTGAATTTGAATTGTGATGTTTTCTATGGCATAACAGAGAAAATAGTGAATAGAATCGCCTCTTTATCAGTTCAATAAAACGATAAGATCACATCTTCTTATCAGAAAAGACACACATTTTCAGCATAGAGAGTATTATTCCATAAGTTATTTGAGCGAAAAAGCCATTCTTCGCTGATTTTCTTTTTACTCACGTTTAAGTCTACACAAGTTTATGGCTTGTGTTTAACTGTTGTGCAGTCTCGGCATCTAACGAGTCAACTCATACAATCAAATTCTCTAATATAATATATAACACAATTCCAAGTGATCATAAAACAAGAAATAATTTATTTTCTATATTTTGCCAAATGCTCGACAAAAAGAGATGGAACTAATAAAATTGAATAGAAGATAGCATTGTTTAGATACTACAATTGGCTTTTTGTTCGTCAACAGAGTCTAAGGCAGAACACAAAATTGCGTTCAATTGCATGGTTTGCAGACGAGCTTTCGATTGCCTCCAATTCTTTTGGATGGCTTCACATTCAGAGACTTGAATACTCAATCCTTTGATACGTGTTAGAAATAAATTAAGCGCAGGACAAATCTGATAGAAGAGCAATCAAGACTAACAATAATTATTATTGCTCTAAGGCTTACAGCTATCGCTCAATGCCTTCTAATTCATTGCATTGTTTTTTATGTCTTTAAGAAAGAAAACGTTCACTTTATGTAAATTATCGAAAGCATTAAAGAGTTTTACGCTTTGATTAAGAAATAAATGCAATCCCTTTATTAAAATATATAATATAATTATAACATATATTTAAAATTTTTGCTTTTCTATTCATTTAGGAGTTTAAGAATTTGATTCAAATAGTGAATTAAATGACTAGATTGTCAACCAATTGCAACCCGAATCTTCGTGAGCATTAAGAAACTGATGCATAGATGCTTATACTCGGCCATGAATGCATTTTCACTCCATCATCATTTCTCTACTATAAGAACTAACAGTTCATTTTCATTGTTATCATTGCTTCAAAAAAGTAGAAAAGTTAACAAGAAGTGCGAACAGTTTCAGTATAGTAGACATAATATCTTTGGCCAAACAAGTTTAGGCTCACATCAATCTCATCACAATTTTTATACCAATAATAATAACAACAACTGCTATAACAAGAAGAAATATCAAATCCCAACACAACAATTACTTCACTGCCAATCGAGTTCACTGCCAAGAGAAATAAGAGACATTTTACTATCACCAGTCACTGCCATCTCAGGATTTGCCACCAAAATCAACAAAAGAATCACATCACAAGAACATTGCTTTGATAGGAGAACTATTTCAATTTTGATCTTTTGCTTAACCCACTTTTCCTCCTTATTTGAATCGTTTGTTTGGTTACTATTCCGGTCCTGGAGCTGTCAAAGGGATCTTCAGCCACAAGCTCGCGTCACGAGCCTTCTGCAATGTCCTTTCTCTTCCGGTTAGTGCAGTATGTAATACATTTCTTACTTATTAGTTGTATAAGTTTGACAGTACAGTCAAACCCGTTTATAAGGAATCCCCGCTTATAAGGAATGATATCGTTTGCACCGATTCGATGGATTTCATTATAAAGTGATCGGTTATAAGAAATGCCCGATTGAATGGATTTCATTATAAAGTGATCGGTTATAAGAAATGCCCGTTATAATCAACGCTTTTGGCTGCACCTCCCTGTTCCTTATAAACGGGTTTGACAGTAGTTATAGTTGTGTTTAGTTGTGTTTTTCTGGTTTTCATGCTTTACAGTTTGTAGAAATAGTAGACATTCTAGAGATTGTTAGCTTTATTTTGTTGAAAATAATTTTAAGAGTTACGGAATGCTTAAATCGCAGTTTAAATCAGTCTTATTTGATTGTAATGTATTTGTGCGAGTGCTCAATGTTGTTTTGTATCGTTGTATTTATTGCCTGTGGTATGTGGTACTGATGTGCTGATGTCTTCGATGGTCTTCGTACGTGTATCTGTCCTTTGAACCACTCGTACCTGCTCGGCCCCCTCTCTCCTTGTTATTCACAGGTTTCACGATCTTATCGGCGGGATTCATGTTCCGGTTGACGACGGGGTGGACAAACTTAATCGAAAATATACACTATTAGTCTTCCTATTCTTGGCTCTGCCTATTTTCACCAAACAATACATTGGAGATCCCATCGAGTGTTTTACGCCGACTTACTTTACTGAACCACAAGCGCGTTATGTGAACTCATACTGTTGGACTGCTTCCACTTATTATCTCGTTGCTGCAGATGCCGATGATGATGATTATGACGGCTTCACAGGACAGGTAAAAAGTCATAAATTATTATACAATCATTGCCTTATCATTATCAGTGCCCCATTCCATCATCACATACTTTCCACACCCTTTACATCAGACAATTCATTCCATTCAGACAATGAAGCTTTTCATTGATTTGCCAAAAGTCGCATAACTATATAATTTATTATATCATTGATATGCTCTTTACTTTAGCAAAAATAATAGCTAACTTTCTTATATTATTCTATATTTCCACCGCTGAGAATATCAATAACAGCAAATCAGTGAGAAATAATTTGAACAAATCCTAACATCTCTTAACCCATATAACGGATGAGTGAGAGAGCAATAGAGAGAGCGATAGAGAGAGCAATAGAGAGAGCAAAAGACAACTTGAAAAAGAGAACAAACGGAAAATAGTAAAGAATGTGAAAGTAAAAATATTACAGTTTCAAAGCCCAATGCCACCCATGCGAGCCAATAGTGGCATTTAGTTTGTGAAGCATGCAATATTTATGTTAGTATTTATGTTGCTCTACAAGAAACTACTGCTATTGATCAACATTCAAACAACCAAACAACAGATTAAGAATCTCTGGCCATATATAGTCTTGATACTATTGTTTAAGCATTATTATAGCTCATACGTTATATAATATGTTATGCTTTCACCAGAGAAGCACATTTCTTTCTGACCAAATAAATTTGATTGTATTATTACACCTGACTCTCTCTATGACTCTTTAGACTATTCTTGTGATGTTTCTCTTCTTCTGTTATATGTTGGCCTCTCTTACATATTAAATAAGTTATACTGTAAGCACAGACTAAACCACAAATGTGAATCACTGTTATATTCTTTGCTTTTATACGGTTGAGCTATATATCAGAAACATAAATAAATAAATAGCAAAATCTTCCAACTCTTCTCACCAGTAATTCTTTAAGTGTTCTCTCAGTCGATCACTATATTAATGTCAATAACAATAAACCTTAAACTAATACTAGTATCATAGCTATAACTGCTAACGGGACATGAGCTTAATCTAGCATCTGTATTTAAACCACGGATTGATTTCCTATGCATTCAGCCTTAATAATTGAACGCTATTTTAAGCCGTATTATCTAATTAATGAATTTCCCACTAAATGATAAAAGATTTCAAAGTTCTAACTGTTTGTATGAGAAATGAAAAACTTAAATGCTATCAAATCTAACATCAATCAAAACCTCATTACATGACTCGTGATTGAGAGATTTAGAACAACATCTAAGTTTACTTTTTTAAAAGTTTACATATCAGTATCAATTTGTGCCAAATATCCATTCAGAAATGATTAGTTGTTTCACAGTTCGTCACTCCTACCAGTTTTGTGTCTTAATTATGCACAAGTCCTGGCATTTCTTTCAAATATAGAGCAAACTCACAAATTCCCCCACTATTGACAATGAAAGCCAATATGTGTGTCTATACATTGGTGAAACTTATGTTTAGAGCCAACTTTTGCTAAGTTTAGAGATGCATTTGAGCTTCTTTTGCCATTTTAATATCCTTATTTTCTTCTGGTTTTTATCTGATCCACTTTTGCCAAAGTATTTTTTGCTTCTCATCAAATTCACTTTAACAGTAGAGCAGCAAAGCTTTCAAAGTTGTTTCCAAAAGAACTGCGAAACACACCTAAAAGCTGAGTTCTTCTTTAGATAAATATACCTGTATATCATGTACAGCATATGCTGTATATAATGTATACGTTGTATATATACAGTACGAGAATATACAGTATTTAGAAAGTGTCTGAATCAAGAGCTTAGTGGCAAAATAAAAAAAGTGCTATTTACTCAAATGTCTCCAAACCTTATTCAGTCTATTCTGTATACTTATAGACTTAAACTACTCTTCTTAAAGTGTATCATTTCCAGAGACTATAACTTATAAAATAAGTAATGGTTTAATGCTGTATAAGTCAGTTCTAACAATGCATTTGAATCCATTTCTAGGATCCTCCCGATCCTCGTGTTCTTCCGGAAGAGTTAGATTACGGTGGGTTTGATGTGGCCTCTACTGGACCAGAAAGACTGCGTCGAGTGCGTGTTGGTTATTACCAATGGGCGCCACTGATTCTGCTAGTGCAAGGCTGTTGCTTCTATGTGCCCTTCTTAGTGTGGAACTCATGTGCTCACAATGCAGGTGTTAAACTGCGACGACTTCTTAAAAAAGCATCCGATATCTCAAGTCTACCACCCGGTTGTCAACAAAGAGAGGCTCTTTTAGCCGAATTTGTGGACCAATTTCATACATTAGTGACTGGTGAGGCCGGTTGGTGTACAGACCCCTCTTGCCGGCTGCCACTGTCGTGCCGTTGTTGTGTGGGCGGGCCGAGCCGCTACCTGTGCCTACTCTATCTTCTTGTTAAGAGCCTCTATGTATTGAACGTTGGCCTACAATTTATACTTCTCGGCTCTTTTATGGGTCGGGGATTTTTGCGTCACGGACTGGAACTTATTCGACGCTTTGCCGCTGATGGTGACTGGTGGGCGTCGCCCCGATTCCCACTGCAAACCCTGTGCCAAGTGCGAGCTGCCATACAGGGAGGACTACGTACTTACACCTGTCAGTGTGTTTTACCTATCAATGTGTTCAATGAGAAAATTTTCTCAGTTGTTTGGTTTTATTTGGCATTTCTCATGCCTTTAAATATAATTAGTCTACTATTTTGGGTGTGGCGTACCTTTCGCTGCAATCGTCTCGCATACATACGCCTCTGTCTGTGGAGGACAAGACTTGTAGGTATGGCCGAAGTCGGCCGTCTGGCCCGCAAAATATCGGTCAACTATCTCGGGTGGGACGGCGTGTTTGTGCTGCGCCTTATTGAGCATAATCACGGCTCAATTATGGCCACTTTGATTGTCTCGCGTTTGTGGGAGTTCTACGCAAACCAAATGAAAATGCAAGAGGAGGCGGGGGGCACAGGCAGTGATGCCGAGATGGGAAGTGTTGCCTCTGTGGGAGCTCCGCCATCCACTTCGTGGCACTCATGTCACGCCACTTCATGCCATGCGACCGGTCATCATCACTACACGCCATCGACGCCATCAGGACATCAGACTATGAGTAGCAGAAAAAACATTCCACCCAATGGTTTTTGGGGTAAATGACACTGGCTTTAAGTTGTAGACTAAATTGTTTATTAATTAGGATTGACTTAATTGACACAATTGACACAATTGACATGTTCAACATTTTCATATTAATTAATGTAGATATTGATATTTCAAAGAAATAATATATTTACGAGTTGTATGGGAATAGAATTAATTAATTATAACATAACAAAATAGCCCATCATTATCATCATCATAAACACACACTCAACTAAATTAACTATAAATATAATAGATATACAAGCAACATATACAAGCAACATATACAAGCAACATATACAATATAATAGATATACAAGTAACATATACAATATAATACATATACAAGCAACATATACAATATAATACATATACAAGCAACATATACAAGTAACATACACAATATAATACAATATAACTTGATTACATACAGTTTACAACTATACAACTATACAACATTTCTTTACATGCATACACACTATGAGTGCATATTAATGTATATGCCATGCATTGGAAGCGCTTATTATTTGAAAAAATGAAAATTTTGTTCAAATGTATAGCAGAGGAGAAACGAATATGAATAAGTTATAAACTACAGTTATCTATAGTAAACCAAGTAATACAATGTCATTCTCTTATATTGACATATTTCACATTCAAAAAGCGTTTGCATCTTCACATTCACATTTGATTTCAATTTTGATCCATAGATTCACAAACTCTTACATAAAAACATACACAACACTCAAACAAAAATGACATACGCTTCACATACTTCAGCCTCAAATAATGATATATAAGAGACGTCGCTCGCAATGCCCTTTTTGGACGTATTAATATAAATATAATAAATAAATATAAATATTCTATAATACTTAGGCATCAGTTCAGTTCAGGGATCTTTAATACATATGCTGAATAAACGTATATAAGTCTTATATTATATATAAGTTATATGAAGTTATAAAGTGTGTTCAGTACCATTGCAAGTATGTTGCGAACAGCTTTTAATATTAATAGTTAGACACAATAGATATGTTTCAACTAAAATAGTGTTAAATGCAATGGCAATGGCAGAGATTGACTCTACTCAGCTATGCAAAAAACTTTCAATTCTCAAAAGATTATGAAAAATAGATCACTTCAATAATTCCAATCTAGTCTGCGCTGACATTTTCAGTGATTCATCAAAAAAGAGGAAAACTATATCCGAGGAGAGACAGTAAAATATAAATGCATTCAATGCTGTGCTGGGGATAAAAACAAATCAAACAATATTTTTAGCGAACATATACGGAACGTGAGAGAGAGCGTGAATAAGTTGTAAAGAAAATTCAATATAAACACTAATATTGCTGGTCAGACAGATTTGGGCCACTATTTGGGCTAAGGAGAGAAAATAAATAGATTGCTAGACAAATACAAAAGTTCATCAATAATTGAATTACACTATAAAAGAATAAAGAGTTTTAGCTAAAAAATACTGAATAGTTAAAAGTGAGCAAATAGAATTGGGAACTCATTAAGTGGTGTACGACATATTATGCTTGTGTTCGGTGCTCTCATTGATCTTTTCAGCTATTTCTTTATAATAATAACTTTGAGGCAAATATAAATAAAGTGAGAGAGGATTGAGAGAGGATTGGGAGAGGATTGAGAGAGGATTGAGAGAGGATTGAGAGAGGATTGAGAGAGGATTGAGAGAGGAGTGGGAGAGGAGTGGGAGAGGAGTGGGAGAGGAGTGGGAGAGGAGTGGGAGAAGGATCCAGAAATTGCGTTTAAAGAGTAGGAGAGAATATATTCTCGAATATATGAGAGAAAATATGAGAGAATATATGAGAGAATATATTCTCGAACATATGAGAGAATATATTCTCGAATATATTCTCAAATATATGAGAGAATGTTTGAGAGAATGAGAGGTTCAGAGTGAAAGTGAGAATGAAAGAAATGATTGTAAATGAAAAGAAAAGCTAGACTGACATTCTCTGTACATTAAACATTCAGAAATACACCTCAACCTCAACCAAATTCTAATACATTTGATACCTAACAACAGAAGCAAATATATAAAAATATATAAAAGAGACGAAAAAGACGTGTTTTGAACAGAACAGAGAGTATGAGACAAGGAATGAGATATGAAAAACTTATATTTATTCTCTACAAGTTTTGAGAGCAAAAGTTACACATGAACTCCTATTGAGTGAGAGCTGCATTCTTTATTCTTATTATAATAATAATGATCGATTCACTATTCCTCTCACTCGAACTCATAGTTGTATTTCATCTAAATTTCTTACAAAACTTATATATTCTGGTAAAAGGGCTGCCAATACAATAGATTGAAAAAGTGAACATTACATTAGTTATTGATGCAGAAGTGCTAATCCCGAGCCTCGCCTCATAATTTAAGTTTAAGTTACATATAGAAAACACGTACCATCTTTGAAAAGATAACATTCAATATATTCAAGAATACATTTATAAATAAAATCATCAATTTCTCACTGCATTTCTAATACATAAAATACAGTACATATACTTCTATACATACATTCGAATGAGAAAATTAATTTTATCAAAATAATGGCACATAACATCACGCATGAAAATGATGGCTCAGAGCCCACTCAATGACAGACTTGAGCTTTAAATCTGTGCACTAAAAGTGTTTGAAAAGATGAATACCAAATACTTATAAAAGAGTAAAAGAGTAGGTAAATAATAGACATGAATGAGTGAGACTGTGAGAGAGAGAGGCAGAGAGAGAGAGAGAGAGAGAGTGAGAGAGAGAGTGAGAGAGAGGCAGAGAGAGAGAGAGAGAGAGAGAGAGTGAGTGAGAGAGAGGCAGAGAGAGAGAGAGAGAGAGAGAGAGAGAGAGATTAGTTAAGATAAGATGTGCAGAGAGTAAATGTCAAATATAATGAAATATTGAAAGGACTAATGAAAATGTGTTAAAAGGATGTGATGATGAGCTGACGACAACGATGATGATACAGGTTGAGAGACAGAATGTTGGACTCAAATTAGAAGTGATTTACAGTTATTAAGGGTGGATATAATCATTTTTCTGTTCTTAAATCTCATTTTCTCAACTCTGCCCAAAATCTAACATGAAATATAAGTTATAAAAGAAAACATTCCCTCATGAAAAAAATTTCCGTTTTTTATCCTCTATTATCCATTTTATGCTATATTAATTTTGTTATACAATATATATCTCTATTAAGAGAAAATTTTGTTAAATATGCTCTACTTTCACAAAAATTCCAATATATTACTAAAGTTAAAATTTCAGAAATTTTAGAATTTAAATAAATTTTTAGCTTTAATATAAAAAAAGATTAAATATTTAAATAGATAATTCAGCAATTATTAAATTTATTATTATTATTATTATCATTATTAATATTATAAAACTGACTTTTAGCTGAATATAACTTATAAAATGAAATAAAATAATTATTATTACAACTGAATTTCTGAAATTTCTGAAATTTTCAAGTTGAAAAATGATGTTAAATAAATTTAGATAACATTTGAAAACAAGTTAACTTATGTTTTTATTAAAGAATAATGTTCATGTATAAAATTAATTATTTATGTCAAGATTACTGCACAAGATTACAAAAAATAATTGTCGTTGAATTGCTATTGCTTGCAGAATATTAAAAAGTTAACAGAGTTGCTAAAAATTGTTTATTAAAATAATGTCAAATTACTAAAAGCCAAATTTTTCAATTTTGATGTTAACTGTAAAAAATTGATTTAAATAATTTTTAAATAATAATTATTATAGTTGGGGACAACAAAAAGCCATTTTACAGTTATAGCATTTAATAGCAGAATCATATCGTTATTCAAAATATAATAAATACAATCGAAAACAATGAAATCTTATTTTGTAAATAACAACAGTATATAAATAATTCATTGATAAATAGTGATTATAGCAAATATACTCAGTAAAGTCGAAAAATTCTTTAATTAATACTAACTGTGGATTCGGGGTTAAAAATTCAATAATTTTCACACTTAATTTGGAACATAAATATCATTGTACCGAATAATTTGTTTTTAAATATATTTAAGTATTGTATAATTAGACTCTACTCTCTATAAGTCATCCATATTAGAAATATATTAAATTTTACAAATATTAGCTTTTGATAGAATTCTTAAGTCAAGGAATATGGTTTGCAATTAAATTCTGATTGAAAGTTTGCAAATTGATCTTTCATTTAGTGATGAAGGGTTTCCGTTTCTATTCATATATGGAAATAAAACTTTTAAAAAAGTTACCCATTAAATAGTTCGGAATTTTCGATTAAATTATCATTATTTAAGTGATTTTTGCATAAGTTATTTATTATTAAATTTAATTTATGAGTTTGCAATTTAATATAACATTTAAACTCAGGTTTATTATGAAGAATTAATTTTATTATTTAAGTATAACATTAGAATTTTTTTAATAAGAGCACATTTTATTAGAGATTATAACCATTAAATATAGTTAAATATTTCAAGCCTGCAAGACATGCATTAACATATATTTATCCAAATAAATGGTCTTAACATTCATTAACCTTTAATATTGAAAAAGCCTTTTCATTAATGAATCTTCATATGAACGCATGTCTTGCATTCAACGCTTAATATACGCTTAAAAACTTGAATGGCTTTATATTGATAAAATGTCAGAGGTCAAAGGTGGAGATTTTAACTTCAAGCCAAACCTATTACCTGAAAGAGTGAGAAATTATGAAAAGGCTGTCAACAAAAAGTAGAGAAAATGCTTATTAACTTTCATAAAAATAAGCTATAAATGTAAAACTCGGAAGTTTTATCGCAACTCTAATTTTTATTGTTAACAAAAAATAGTCTACAAATATGCGATTATTCACAAATATTTTCGACTCAACTTATTTACAAACCAATCATTTAACGAGAAAACATTTAAATCAGTTAAAACCCTCGGGAAATTGAAGCATAAAAATTTTATTATAATCTGGATCTGAAAATTGTTTACATATTTTATGTAAATATTCTATATTATTTGTCAGATATTTGAATATTTTTAAATTCTGGGATTTTTTGAATTTCTCGATTTAATGATAAATTGTGATGAATTCAAGAATTGTATTATGATTTAGTAATTGAGGTTCTATACAACCATTAATTGTTTTTATTGAGATAATAATTGTCGTAAATTTACATCAAAATCACGTGAACAAACTTCATGAGAGCAAACTTTCTCATCAGTAAAGCGAAGCTAAATAAAGCGTTTAAGTAAAGGTTAAAATTCGTTAAATCTATTTATTCTTATATTTATTTTTATAGATTCCAAATAATTCTTGCGATAACAAAAGAATTATCCAATAATAGGAGAGAATTTTCCATTATTGTTATAAAACTATTGAAAGAGCTAACGTTAAAAGATATATAAGAATTTTTTAGATTTATTCAGAGTTCTGCATATTTTGGAAAATTGTATTTTGAGACCAAATTTTATTCAGATATATGAATAGTTTTGAAATTATATGAAACAGATTAGAAAATATATGCAAATTTATTATGAATCACAAGAATTTTAATGCTATAATTTAATAATTTATAAAAGATAAATGTTTTCCCACAATAAAATTCATCCACAATCATCTAAATCAGAGAGATCTAAATCGATTTCAATAATATTTTTGGGCTCTTATTATTGTTTGCAACAATTAGCTAAGTCTTTAATTATTTGAATTAGAAGAATATCAACAAACTCTTTAAGATAAGTTCATCTATAATTTCAAGGCATTCATTCTTAATAACAATATTGAGATATAAGAAATCCAGATATATTTATTTTAAAATATTGAGCTCTATTTAAAAAATCCTAAAAATTTGATTTTTTGAATATATTTTTAAGTTACTAAACTTTCAAGTATTTCACTTATTATGAGAAAAAGCAAATGTTTTGTAATATTTTACTCTCAATTCATTCATTTTCATGGATTCGCATATTAAATAAGGTATTAAAAACTTTAAAAGTTCTTCTGAATATACTATAAAAATGTAAGCTTTTCTCGAGTTATTTTTCTTTGAACGTCTTTTCAATTTCGAGTCACGGCTTATATCAATCAAAAATGATTATACATTTTGTGATATAACTTACGTACAAAATTCTAGAGAGGAATGGATTTCATAGACTTAATTCATTTTTTTGGTTGAGATAGTTTTGAACCTTTTTGAAAATTAAAATTTAAAATAGAGAATAAAATAAAGACTTATACAATATAACTCTTGAAAACTATATAAAGAAGTTGTATATTTAATATTTTTGTCACGTTTTGAAACATTTATTAATTTTTTATGGTTTATATAATCATCTTCTAATCAAATTTCATTCTTGAATAGAAATTTGATTTTTATTAAACATTAATACTTAATTCAATTATCAAACAATCCATTGGTAAGTGCATTGTCTACATCTATTTGAGGTAAGTTTGAATAATTATTTTCATTCAAATTTTATTTCAAATAATCTTACACTAAAACACAGAACATTTCATAAGATGTTATCAATTTTCGCTTTAACCCTAAATGTAATAAACATTTATTTTGAATTAAAGAGATTTTCTATCCGAAACAAAATGTTTAGATTAATTTTGGTACAAATTTATTTATTTTTATTTATTTAAAGTGTTAAAAATAACCTCAAAATAACCAAAGAATTATTTAAAACTTTTCTAAATAAATAATAACACAAAGTAAACAAATCAAAAAGAAATATTTTAAAAGAATTCTTGAAAATAAGATATATTATACAATTTGTTATATAAAATTTATTTATAAATCTTATTCTGAAGAATTGAAGATTATTTAATCATTTTGAAAGTTAAAGCTGTCCTTTTTTATGTTTGGTTTTATTTTTTATTTCAATAATCGTGAAATTGACCGAAAATGAACAATACTTTTGACTGAATTATTTGATAGAATTATTTGATAGAATTATTTGATTGAATTCCAGTAGAAATAAGTAGAAGAGATTTAAATGATCCATAAATAATAATTATTATTATTCATCTTATGTGAGCTTAAGTTTGAACTAAAATTGAAGTGAAGCCAATCAGCTTAAAATTGGCTTTTATTCCTTTATCGCGAGCTTTGGAGTACACGATTTGGTATAAAAATCATAATACCAGACATTGCTCTGTAAGTGGATATCCGATTGTGGAAAACATAGATCGCATACACAGCTGAAAATATGCGATATATCCATCTTAAGACATGCTTCTGAAGAATATTCAAGCCATTGATCGATCCTGAGTTTAACATAAGTCTTTATCAAGTCTTGAGCTTATATGAAGAAATTTCGGACAGTTATAACTTTGAAACCTCTTTCAAATATTGGAGTTGAATGACCTCCAAACAACTTTCAGCTCAAAGACGAGACTTTCTATTATTATTAATCTTTATTATGTTTCATATCATTCATAAAGCAGAGAAACTTTAGTATAAGAGAATGCTATGCAAAATCTGTTACTAAGAAAGACTTAAATAGAGCTCATATAAAGTTCATCTAATTTTGATAGCGTAAAAAATAATCCAATTTAATGAATAATAAGTTATAGCTTGATCTCATTAATGGATCCAACACTTATGGATCCAACACTTCAGAGACACAATAAAGTATTTTTCGCTTAAAATTAATATAATTAAGAAATTGAGATTTCATAAATTCTATGATAAGGCGTTGGTTGAAAGAAAATTTTAATAACTGAGTCAGTCAAGTAATTTCAAGTCAATTTTATTATAAAATCAATATAACACATATCAAATTGTTGAGTTGACAATTAATTTTCATCAACTTTCAAAAACTATAGAGATATAGATTTTCATAAATATTTCTTCAGATGCTTTTTGTGCTTCAAAACTTTGTAAGTAAGTTATCTTTTAGGGGTTAAAATGAAATTCATGTGAAACACAAGACTATAAGTTAAAAGTAACTCAATTTTTGATTTCTTATTTGGTAATACTTTGGAACTCAAATACATTGACTGAAACTAATCCAGTATTGAAAACTGGAAAATATCTAAAGTTGGAATTAAATTACTGTTTTTTGGTATATCTTTTTTGTCCGTATGGATAAGTTTTATTGTTTTTTATTGCTTTAGGGCTCGATTAAAGTGTAAAAGTATAGCTACAAAGCTCTGTTAATACTTGAGGAAGTATCATAATTGGGTTATATCGCTCATACATGACGTAACTTTATCAATATATAAGCCATATATAAGTTGGATCACATCAAAGGCCTAAAGGATGACCAAATTAAGAGCAAGAAAAAGATATAAGTTTGGCCTCGTTTTGAGTGTCGATCACTAAATAAGTGACTCGCTTTTTGTGAGAAAGTGTGACTGAAGTAACCATATAAGTCATATACGTATAATATACGTATACTAGTACAGTCATAGTCATATTGATTGCATATTGCCTGCAACACATCAACATGTTTATCATGAAGATGTTATACATTCAACTCTATGCCTAATATGTGCAGAACTGATTATCTTATAATTTTCTATTAG
>JAUJYU010000079.1:0-20478 GCA_033995675.1 Nothrus silvestris
ACTTTAAATAACATTTTACTATATTTAAAAAAGTTTAAGCGCTTTATTTATAACTCATAACTTTAAATGCGTTTTTCACATTTTAATGGATTTTGCGATACGTCTCTATATATACTAAAAAAATTTAGCTAAACGTCCAAAAACACATTTAAAAGTATTACAGCAAATAATAATGAAATAATTAAAATTTTAACAAAAATCTTATGAATAAGGTCTAGTTTATTTTAGTTTACAAGTTTAGGCATTAATAATTCAAAATATCGACTTTCTTAACATTTATTATATCCAGGTTCTGAGCCTAAGCTTATTCTAAGCCTAAGCTAAATTCTGAAAGCCTCAGGCTCGTGAAGACCACTTAAGGCCTAGAGTTTAAGCAGAGTCTGTGCTAGCCTGAGCCTATTACACATCATTAATCATAAATCTTCGCTTATAAAATTTTTGCGATATGCGATACTAAGTTTTGAAGTTTATTTTATTTGATAAGTACGGCTGTCAGGTCTTCTCTATTGGAAAGGAATCTCCGGTATTTGAGAGTGTCTTCCGGTCTCTGGTTTGAGAATAATGAATGTTTATTTCTCAGTTTTTTGTGAAATATTTTGATTAGAAATAACTTAAGTTTATTTCTAAGAAATATTAATTGTAGAGAAATTTCAAAAGTAAACTGCGTTGAAATAGCAAATTAAAGAGCACATGTACCTTTTTCATATACTTACAAACGATTATTTTTAAGCTGATAAGTTTCGAGTGTTTCTATATTTTTGATTTTAGAAGAATATATTAAAATAATTTAAACATAAAATTCTTCAAAATGAGTCAAAAAAGTAATAATAGTCTTAAATGTCATACATTCAAGTTGTCCTTTAATAATTAATGGCTAAAAATGATTTGTCTAAAGACTGGTTAAGAAAGACTGATGAATATAATGCTTACAGTACTGTATTTTCTCTAAAAATCAAATACACAATAATTATAGCGCTATCGCAGCTGAAAAGGTTAAACGAATTATTTGTATTTCTTTAGATTTTACATAACATTACAGATTAGTTATACGATAATTGCTTTGAATTAATATAGCCTTCTTATAGAGTTGCAAATAAAAACTAGAGGAGGAGTAGAATTTAATTATTGTTTAGTTAAAAATAGATTTGTTAATTTTGTTCCATTTCAACCTTTTGCTGACTCTAATTTTTCAATTAAATTGACTTAAAGAACACAGACTTATGTGATATTTTACTTGAAAATTAAGTGCAACTACAGGTATCGTTTTTACACAGTTTGTTCCAGAAGTCCCGAAACAATTGTTGCAGTGCGCGCATCATTTTTCATTATTGAGAGCGCATTGGCTTAATTGCAAATTAGAGACAAAACTTTTGGGTTCTATTTTGTTTGCTGTTCTAAACAATGAATATTTATTGCCAGCAATTTATTTGAGTTATTGATTTGTAAAATAAGTGGTAATTAGACAGATATGACAGATTTGAGTCCTTTTACTTTCCAATATTGAAGTGGAGACTATTCAAGATCTGAAAAATGCGATCACATATGCATTTAGTCTAATAACCCTTCAAATGCTTAGCAATATGTCTCGCAGGACATCGAGACGAATACAGCTTTGTGTCGACAACGATGGCTTACATACAGATATATTGGATAATTAAAGCTTATTAACATTTAATTCTGATTTCCTCTTATACTGTTTTATAATAATTATCTTTTTTACTATTAATGTTTGTTATTATAAGTATCCATTACTTTATGTATTCATTAAATGTTTGATTTATATTCCGAAAATTTTGTCTCCAATTTTTAATTAAAAATACATTGATTTTCGATATAAAATTTGAACGAAAATACGCCAAAATCCAATACAAAATTGCTCTACAACAATTGTTTCGGGACTTCTGGAACATACTGTAGATAACCTTTTTTTGCGATCCTCACAAAGCTCTAAAGTGAAAAATTGGTCCGAGTGTCGAAATAGGTTGATAGATGAAAATGTACAGTTTGAATTTTCAGTTAAACATTTAAAAGTCACGTATTTGTAAAAGATGTGTTTAGTTTTTAAGTAAACGACTGATAATCTTATGTATTCTTTACTTAAAACTATCCATAATTTTTAATTGCCTAAAGATTTGTAAATATTGAAGTAATAACACGAATGAGGTCTTAATGGTTTAGAGTATTGCTCAGATTTACATTGGTGTGGGATTTGGGGTTAACTGCAAACATAAGTCACTCTACTTTATAGTTAGTTATTTGAAAGGTTTGAAGTTTAAAAAGTTGTAGAATAGAGAGTTTTTGAGTTAGTTTGTGTTTTAGCCTTTGCATCTCTAACACTTGAAGTGATGTTTGTTTGCGCTTTACTATTACTGAACGTTCAGTTGATTTTACGTGCAGTACAACCCCATTAAAGCATAAGAACAGCTAATTTATACCTTTATATATGAAAAATCAATGATTGGCTCAAAATTGACACAACAATACCTGAACAATGAAGGAATCCAATTATTTAGATCTCAAATCAGATAATTCAGTCAACTTATGTCATTGAAAACATTAATCTTGAAGGTCATCTGCATCTGCATCCTCACTAATGTTTTGGACATTACAGCATTGCAACAATCTTTGCATTAATACTACAAATATATTTGGTGTCAACGCTCTGAATGCCAAAAAATATTCGTCAAATGGTATCAAATTTCTTCAATTGCATTGTTTTATATTATTGTTGTTTGAGTGCATTTAGACAATCACTGTAGAGATGTAGAGACTGATGAGACACGATTACAGATACTGAATACAGATATGTAGCATACCGTACAAAACACATAGTCATGCATTTTATTCTTTATTTTGAGGCAATACAAAAATACTAATGCAATCATTTTTATGCCAATGCCTTCATTGAAAGTTCACAATCTTTTGTTCTCAGACAAAACTTGTATAAAATATGTTTCATTTAACATTTTTTTAAAAATTTATATTTCTTTATTGTATTTATTAAAATATAGTTTTTTTAAATTTCCATTTAATAAATAAAAATTGTTCATTATTATACTTTTATATGATATGAGGTAGAATTTTAAATTTATTTATTAAGTTTTATCATTTGCTTAGATAGAAGTTTAGTTAATATACAATAAAATGTTTGTTATATATTCTTTCAAATTACAGTACAGTATATTTAATGAAACCAATAGAACCTGAATCGACATCAGCTAAAACTGTGATTTGATTGAGAGAATTAACAGTGATTTTGGTCACGTTTTAGTCACATCACAGGCAAATCAGGCGTTTTTGAAGAAAATTTAATTTTTTGATTTTCAATTTAGTTTCCCTTTTAAATAATCTTAAATGAAAAAAGCAAATATAGTAGGAAAAGTAGGAACAGTACTTTCGATGCTATCAAATTTTAATTCTTTCACATTCATTATTGGATATAAATTTTTAAATTTGAGTTTTGTGTTACAAATTAGCTCAACTTTCAATTAAAGTAATAATAGGGTCTATAATAGGGTCTGATAGACTTAAATTCTCTTAAATATCAATAATTACTGCTATTTTGCAACTGAAAATAAAAATCAGAACACAGAATATTTAGGCTCTAGTAATACAATTCAGATACAATTCTGTAATAAATATTTTTTGTTCATATGTTTACAATATTTTCCAAATAGTGTTTCATAAACATTGAAATTAAGAATTAAAAGGAAAAATTTCAAACAAAAAAAATCTCGAAATAAACTTTTAATTTAGAAAACATTAGTTTTAAGGTTTTTTGAGTTTCGCAAAAGTTGTCATAATTTTGAGCAAAATATTTAAACTCAAACAACAATAACTCAAATATTTCATATTTTACTAATTGTGACTAAACTTTCTGGTGCCGGAAATGGACTTTCCGTTAGTTCGACATCTAATTTAAGTGTGTATTCACTCATTACTAATGAATTAATTGTTTAAACAATAGTAACTTTTGTCAACTTTTGACAATCCATCAAAAATAGCAAACAAAATAAATCATTTTGGTTTTTATTAAGCTTTCCATTATTTATGTTTAGTCATCGTTAATAACAAGAAATGTTTAATTCAAACAATAATCAAATAAATAATTTATTATTGTTCTTCATATATCTTAGTCTATAATTTGCGGATAACATCATAATCCGTATCAGTCGATAAAAGAGTCCCTATGAAAGCAGTCGATTGTAATAATCAATTTGCACTTTATTAGATTTTTGATGGATTGAAAGCTTCAATAAAATGCTAATTATGTCATTTGTAGATTAAGTTTATAAAAAATAAATAAATGTACCTGTAATTTATAATATCTTTGTAGTTCTTTTTTTTACTCTAAATCAAAATTTATTGAATTTTATATCTAAAAAATTCATCGATTTTGACCCATAAAAGAGATTCATAAAAGCCGAATAGTTTCTAAATTAAAAGATGATTTTTTTATTGTTATTAATATTATGATGGGTTACGCCTAAACATTAGATCCATTATTGATAATGAGGTATGTTTTCATTAAACGTTACTTAAGATTGGAATTCACATTCAAACTGAGTTTAATCCAGAATTAGTTCTATTATTGAATAATAATAATAATAATAATAATAATAATAATAAAGTTTGAGATCCGAAAGGAGTTGTCAATTATTTTTTTTCTAATGCATTTCATTTGAGTTGATTTGAAAGCTAGTAATGAATGAGAAGAGAAGCTGCAAATAAATTGCTCGATCACGTAATTATTGCCAGTAATGCTGGTTTCGGTGCATTTATTTAAGATCATTACTGCTGATGTACTTAAACTTATCTCATAATAACCGGTCTGAAAGCTAAGAAGAGTTGTCTTGTATTCAAAGAACATAATTCTTGTCTGTGGTGGGCATTAGAAATAAGACAACTCAAAGGTAATACGAGCAGTACTGCAGCGTTTGAGAGGACCACAAAATATATAAGTATTTATGAAGAACATCATGTTATGTTACGCTATGAGGCAAATGAAGCTAATATTCTTAAATTCGGTCCATTATTTATCTACGAATAAACGCTCAAAAGTAAGTCTAATGACAGGCTTCTAACATAGAAAACTGCGGGAATACTATTGGATAATACTATTGGATGATTGCGTGTAAGATTTGAAAAATAGCACAAACTTGATTACTACCCACTGGCTCGAGATTTCACACCTCCGAAGATGCAATGCATGTGGCAATCAATTGCATTGATGTAGGTCTCAATGCGCTTATAATCAACTATCGTATCTTATTTGTGTTTCTCTTACATCTAATAGACTTGTCTTTCCATCTTATTCTACAACAAATACTGATTACATATTTAATGAATTGTTTAACGAAAATAAGTTTTTCATTCCTATAGACATTCCTGAGAATGTGAAATAAGCTTTGATTGTATTCATTTATATGTATTTGAGAATTGATTGTATCCGCTTTAGAGGTTTCACTCAATAATATTCAATAGCAAAGAGTGAAGCCATTCATTGTAGTTATAGCTGTTCTAAAAAAATTAGTTGAGGGTAACTTCGACTTAACTTCGACTTACGTAAATTGTGAGTGAAGGCAAGCGATCAATTGAACAGTTTGTATGTTTATTACCACAAACTTGATGTGATCCAAATTTGAAGTCCATATTACACTACAGTTGACTGCATTAGCAATGTATAAAGATTGCAACATTCAATCAGAAGCATCTTTTGGAGAGACTTCTTTTTTACGCCTAGAAAATTATATTTTTTATTATTGAAAGCTAGTATTCAGTGTCATAGAAAATAAAAGGCCTCATCTCTCATAAAGGTAATATTTATGATTAGATTGTTAGGTTGCCAGATATTTTTTAGGTTTGTAGATAAAGAAGTAGAGTTAAAAAATTGTGATTTTTTTATTCTTATACTCACTTTAATGTTTATAATTAAACTGAGAAAGTTAATTAATGAATCGATCTTATACGATTTATAATGTTTTTTCTACTCATCTAAATTTAATTAAATTGATATTTAAATTTAATTAAATAATTAAAAGTATGGCAATCACCTAAAATTATAAATAATAATTAAAGATACTATACAATAAATATAAACCTATATACATAAGAGATACATATATATGATGGTTGGCTAAATGCAGCTAACATTTAATGAAATGATAAACTATATAATGGACTCTATCCTAAAGAACTGGCAACCGAAACAGTTAGCAATTTGTGAGTAAATTGTCGATTGTAATAAGACATGTGTCAAAATTGCGTGTCAAGTGCATTGTTGCGATTGCATCTGTGATAGGGCGGAAACCTCACAATGCAAGCGCTTTACTTTGTTTTGAGCATTGATGGGCCGCAAAATCGATGCAAATCAAGTGTATCACCTTTTTGTAAATTTATAGGTTGCAGTTATTCAAAACATGTTCATTCTTAAAAACAATTTTAGCAAAATATGTGCCTCCACTCAATTATCCGAAGGCAGCTCCAGAATTGTTTAGCAACTTAATCAATTCTATTAGATATAAATGGATATATTATTATAATAAATAGTTAGAATCACATTACCATCAATTAGATTGCTATTCAAACAGTATCAGTACAATGATCTTGAAATGGGAATGTATTTACAGTAATGAATAGTAATAAAATTGTCACAAAGAATTGTTTAACTAAAGAAATTTGTGTTTCCGTTCATACTCTAACGGAAAACAAATTTATTCATTCATATAAGTTCTCAAAATTGAGAAAATTGTATAAATAAAAGACTAAACTTATGGAAAAAGTTTTATAAATGTGTAGAAAAGCTCAGACACTTTATACGCATTGAGAAATAGCTTAAGGAAACGTATTTTTCTCATTCAATGCTATTGTAATTGCTTTTCCCATTTGTTTGTATCAATTGAACAAAAGAAGACATGAAAGACATGTAAGACATTCATCCATATATGCAACTGAATAACGATATAGAGAATGACACCCCTGTAAGTATACCCTACTTGTTAAGTCTTATCAATAGGCAATGGTTAGTAGCAATACATCTCTATTACGATGGATTTTAGAGCTGCAGAAAGTATTTTCTCGCGCATTGCTCTAAGAAAGTTAGGAAAGTTAGATTTGGAAGAGAGCAACAACATTCATCTTCACTTCTTTTGTCTGTCGTGAAGTGTGTAACGAATTAAGCTTTAAAATCAGAGTCCGGACCATTACTGAGCCTCAAGGCAGAGAGTGTCCGTTCAGGGTGGTCTATAGTGGTCTATAGCGGTCTACCGTTGTGTAGTGGTATACAGTCGTCTATAGTGGTCTATTTTCAATAGCAAACACCATGAATTACAAGCTCACATATATTGAGATGAAAACTCATCATTATTACAGAGCTAAATGCTAACTGAATGCTAATTGCACTCCTCAAACATTCACTTTCCCAACTAAAGTGACATTTATTTTTGGTGATTCGCAAACCATAATACCTGCTTAGATGTTAAAAGAGACCCATTCTTTTGAAGAAAACAGTGAACAGCTTTGGATGATTAGCAAGTCTTTCTCAAGAGTCTCTTTGCGGAGCAAAAGGCGATCTGTTTTGCTTGAGAGCTGTAAATGTGCTTCAAAATAGACTTATATATAATTCACGCTCGTGTTAAACATGTTAAACATATATAAAACGTATATAAGCGTATATAAACATTTATAAACATTAAGGCAATCGCATTTGGATTGCTTTTCTCAAAAGCTTTACTCATGGAAGAGGTGCTAAAAACTTTTCACAACTCAATTCATTTTTGAATTCAAAATTTAGAGTGCATTTCAATTCACAAGTTTCACTTCTTCTACCTGTTCTTGTAATACAAAGAAAGTAATATTCCATTAAAGAATAGTTTGTTTTATTGGGTATCATTCGCTTTTTACAGATGTGCGAATGAATTATATTAGTAGTCGGAAAGTTTAATTTGTATGTTCAACATATCATATACCTTAAGAGCATATCTGATTCACTATTACTGTATAAATAATATGCAACAGTAGATTAAATAAGTAATGCTAATGCACGGAAGCCGCATATGAGCTTTGGAAATGCGGTACATCTGTCAGGTATACACATTTGTATACATAAAAGGTATACATAAAATTGTCAGGTATACACATTTTGAAACACTTATTCTATTATACTGTAGAACAATAGTGTTATTCTTAAATTAACTAAAGAAAGGTATAATATTGAGCACTAAAGTATGTTTTTGCGATTGCCCACTAATAAAGAAAACTTCATTTGCAAAAGAAAACTAGAGATTTTGAATGTACTGTATTAGTGAAAACCTCATGTGTGGTCGACAAAAGCTGTGGCAATGGAACTCCTCTTCTTAGCGACTCTCTGCAACTCTACTTATTGCCGGCTTATTTAAAAATTATAGGGTCTTCAATAATCGATGGACTGAATAAAAAAACAGGAATTCACTTCACCTCAGAGTGAGAGAGACGAGAGAGAGAGAGAGAGAGAGAGAGAGAGAGAGAGCGAGAGAGAGACGAGCGAGAGAGAGACGAGCGAGAGAGAGACGAGCGAGAGAGACGAGAGAGACAGAGATGCCAATGTATTACACACCTCAACACGAAAATGTTTTTCGGGTTATTTATAGGCTTTCATACGATCATCATATGATGGGATACACGCATGCTATCAATGCATGACTCAAATGGAACCGTGAAAAGTAATAGAGATATTAAGCGGCTTTTTGCTCAGCAAAGACAACTTACATGAGCCTCTATTCAGAGCTCAGGTAAATGCAGTAATTACGGAGTTCTAAGGCCTTCTTTACTTGAACAGCAGCCCTAACTATTATTATTCACTACTTCTTAATAAAGAAGATCGCAAAAAATAATAATAACATAATAATAACAAAACTCAAATAATAATAATAGGAACAATTGAATAAATTGTCTTAATTTAAATTTTTTCAATTTTAAACACTTTGCACGAAATCCATAATTTTTAAATCAATAAATGTGTTTCTGATCCCTACTATAAAATATGTGAAACATTTAGACTAAAATTCACTCAAAAAATGGGATAAAATGTTTCTTTTAGTGAATTGTTGTTAGGATTGAACTACAACTTACCTGTACTTTACAACTCCATTGGAATGCACACTACATAAGCAATATTATCCCTCAAATTATTACACTTCATTGGCTAAACATCCAGGGATTAGTTGTCATTTGAATCAAAAGATATGTTACAACGACATGGGTTGGGGGCTATTCGTTATTCATGTCCACAGAAACGTGTCTAATTGAATGCTAAACTTAGTCCCTCTAAGCTTACAATATTAGCATGAATGGTACGGTATATGCGCTTACCTTTTGTCTGTATATATGCGATACTGTACTTTACGAGATTCAAACTCACTACTAGTCATATATTTGTGAAGGCATTCAACACTTGTCTTCACTTGTGTCCTCACTTGTCCGAACACTTTTATTCAGTTCTCAACATTAGAGCGACTCACTTATTGTGAGACCACCAATGACTTACTTCAATTATATCTTAAACTTTTAACTATACAAAAATTATCCTAAATTTTCATTCTTATCTTGCAATAGTTTTATATCATTTTATTCTATAAAAATCATATTATGATAATATCAATATCTGTAGAAATTAATGGTAAACTAATATTTTTAAATAATTCAAATTACACATAATAACAAAATTGAAAAAACAAAAAATTTCAAAATTTTAATTTATTAGAAATGTTAATTAGAATTCCATATTCTATGAATTATTAATAATATTCAATGCCTTTGGTCTGTAAAACCTATTAGGAATAAATGGATATCAACTAAATTTTCAGTTTATTACTCATTATATAATCCGAATGAAGAAAGGAATTGAGGGAATTAATTGCAATTAAGTTTAGGACATATTAAAAAGTTTTAATCCAAAAGATTAGTTTATTAAATTGTGAATAGATTGAGTTCGATTGACAATCATTAAACCAATTTGACAAATTTAAAATGTGAGACGCGATCTATTATGTGTCAAAATTTTCTATAAATAATATGTTTGTAACTGGAAGTGATATTTCTATATATGGTATTAAAATAAATGTAAAGCAACAATTATTGTTCCCTTCCTTCAAAATAAATATAAATGAGACACTAATTTTCACACTTTTAAATTTTTGACTTAATGTTGACGCCTCAGCCCTCGCTCCCACTTAGTCAACAGGAAATAAAAAAAATTTGGTGCATTAACTAATAGCTATTAACTTCTTATTACAAGATTTGCTGTTTTAGTATTCCTGATATGTATATATCAATACTGTATATCGAATCGGAAGACTGTCGCCAATTTAGCCCTCAAATGTACTCAAATTTCATGCTTTGTTCAATTCTCATACAGAATCAATTAATTTAATTAATTTAATTAAATTTTCAAAATGAATACAATATTTAGTCTATAAATGATTTATAGATGAAAAGCATTTTTGAAGAAATGGATAAATTGGTTTGTTTTTGTCACTTTTGTGAACTCCATGGCCCAAATATCATCTTAACTACCAATGCCTTATCACAAATGGATTTATTGTCATATAAGACACTCATGTCATCGGATAAGATGACCAGTTCTTCTTCGTGCTCGTCATCCATGTCTTCATTGCCCACTTGTTCCACATATAACTCATGTAATGATTCTCTAAATCTATTCAATAACGAAATGCTTGTAATAAACGATGAATTCAGTCCTCAAACGAATGACTGCGACGGCTGTTCTCTTAAGTCTAAGTTAAGTAATAATGGATTCAATGGTTTTCTATCGTATGATAAAAGCCGAAAGTTTGGTTACATTACAAACAGTTATCCAATCGATAAGAATAGTTCCACAAATTCACAAATAAGTTACGCAATGATTCGCGACGCGTGTATTCGGAGTCTTAGTTGTGAGGCTTATGAGAGCGGAGGCGAAGGTGTGATCTATTTCGGTGATGACCAAAGAGGACACATTCTGAGCCACTTATTTGTGTTGAGAGACTCTAAGGCCAGAGGATTCCAAAGAACGTATAGTATTCTTGTGATGAGTAGAAGTAAACCTCAATTATTAAGTAATTGGGATTTTTATGTCAAACATATCGAACAGATTGTTCTCAATCTTAAAAATAAGGCAAAAATAGTATACGAAAGCGAATTAACGCAAACCACTTGTCAACAAAGACGGTCTCTCATTCTCGATAACGTCTCTAATATTGGTTCGAATATCAGTTCTTTCGAAGACTTGTTGGATAGAAATTCGTTAAACACTCACCGAATCAACAGTAGAGCCCGTTCTATACTCGAACTAACCGGAGATAATACCACTTTTGCTTACCTCCACATTCAGTTTTCGTGGATATTACACGCTCTCAACCATAGCAATGAACAAAATTCAATCATCTCTTCCGATGATTCGAGTTTGCCGTTTGTTCTGCCAATCGATCCAAACATAAGTTTACGTAATTTTTATAAATTTGTTGGAAAAGAAAAATTTCTAATTATTGCTTACAATACTATTGTCGGCAATAAAATAATAGTTTGCGACACAAATAACACCCGATTAAAAAGTTTAATTCATTGCTTATCACAATTATTACCTGAACAATCAGTTAATGCTATCACTAATTGTCAAAGTTTTGATGAGTCGTTAAAAAACAATTTTATTGGCATTTCAACTATGGATTTAATTAACTCTAATATAACGGACTCTGAATTTCATATTTTGATTACAATAAAAGACGGAGAAATCAATAAACAATCCATTAATAACTGTTTATTAAGTAATTCTCAAATAACAGTACATTCGAGTGGACGACTTCCCGATCGAATGCCGAACTACTTAAGTAATGTCGAACGAGTCTTAACTGATTTGTCATATTCTGATTCAACATTTCATTCATATCTCATATCATTGAAGACCGAATGGCTTAATAAAGCACAAGCTCTTTATTCATATACTAAAGGAGTTAATCCGCCGCGTTCTTCGTCAGAAATTAATTCTTTATTAAAATTAATTCAAACAGAAGAATGCGATTCAAAATTGATTATGTTTTGGTCGAACTCTGGGCTGAGCTTAGAGTTTAAGACTAATGTTTTTTCTGTAAATTGTGAAACTAATTTATTTCATGAAAGTGAAACTTTTTGAGTGTGAAATTAATTTTATATTTAATTATAATAATTTTTAACAAATAAATCGCAAAACTTTTTCATTTCTAATAAAAATAAGAAATTGAGTTAATAAATCATTAATACATTTAATGTAATTGTAATAATGAGGGTTTGGAATAAGAAGAAAACAAAACTGATGATAAATTTGAATAGAGCTCACAAATTAATTGATAACTAATAGGCACATAATTTGACTATAGCACTCCCACCTATGTATGTATGTATGACTTCGTATGTATACCTGTGTATTTGAATCCCCTGAGTGAGAATATGAAAGAATTTTTTTGCGATATTCATCACTTTGTGTTCCATAGACTTGTGCCTAGCAGTTCTATTAGTTATTAATTAATTTTGTTTTCAAACTTAAATATGTATAATTAAATGTTATAAATAGTTTTGCAATAACAATTCTTTTAAACCCACTACGGATTTTGTTTCCAATGTGTTATAATATAATATGCTTTATATGGCAATTGTCCAAAAACCTTCTCTGTCCTGAACGAAACTTTCCCAAATACATCTTTAGGCTTAAGACTGTCATAAAATTTTCATCTTATTATCTTTAAGGGGGGTCTAAATTAATTTTTCAAATTTCAAACTTTATAATAGAGTCTATGGACTCAAATTTAACAAATTATTAAATATCTCGAAAACCACAAGAGATATGAAAAAAATAAAAAATACGTTAAACTGAGTTTTTATTCGCTCTATTAAAATATATGATCAGTTTTAGCAAAAGATGTTCTTATTCCATAGCCCTCTTTGTTTTTATGCAATATTTTTCTAACTATTGATACAAAACTTGTATTACAAGTAATCCTTTTAAAAATGGATTTGAATTAAACTAATTCTAAAGGATTAAAGTTAAAAGAGTTAACGCTGAGGGAAATTTGGCGATTGTATTGGCGGAGACACTGGCATCCCTCCAGCCGATAGGGCTGCGTTCGGACCCAATAGGATCTGTGGAAGAGATACATAAATAAGATAATCATATGAATATATGTTATATTACTTGTCGTTGTTGTTGTTTGTTGTACTCCTCCATCTGCGACCTCTCCATCTCGAGAGCGAGCGGTGCCAATAGTACTGCCGATGACGTGAATAACACCCAAAGTGCTGTCCGACTCAACCCATACAGCATTTGAACGCTTTTCACTGAACCGTAACTTAAATTCACAAAACCGTTGCGAACGCATTCCGGAAACATTTCTGTTAAACCCATTAGTCTTTCACCTAATGTCTCGTCTTCGAAGTCGGCATCGTCTTCCACTTCTATTTCATTATTTGTCAATTCATTTGCCATTATTTTGATTATTAATCAAATATTTATTAATATATTTAATATTCAAATTCAATGATAATATTGCAAACAACAAACACTTCAAAATCAAATATTAAATATCAATCAATTATTTGAGACTTATTCACGTGTTTTCGATTCAAATAAGTTTAGTTTAAGCTCAAAGTCCTTCAAATACGTGTTATTAATACGAATGGCAATCATTTAAAACTTTATATAAGTTAGTCTACTGTCTGCTCTTCATATATTAGCTATTATCTTACATTAGAATATTTTAGTTTTTACTTTAAAAAGCATTTAAAGTGAACGAAAAATTGGTCCCTTTTATTAGTATAGAATACAGAAGCGTAAACACAACACAACATGACATACATGTGCTTTACTCTTATGTTTATAAATCAGTTTTAAGCAAATTATTCTCGATTTAGAGAATTGAAAAACTGTTTTCATTAAAAATAATTCACAACTAATTTAAATTAAATAACATATAAATGTGTCAATGGATTTGAATGTAAATATTGATAGTACGAATGGTTCACATATTGAAGACATTGAGCCTCAGAATAACGATAATAAAGCAGAATATTCTGTAATCAAAGAAGGAAAAGCAGATATTATTCAACAGTCTTTTGTTTTCTATAATAAAGTTCAAGAATTCAATCGCGATTTGAGGTAATAATTAGTTTGAAATGAATTGTTGTAATCCTAAGAACTAATCCTAACAACTTTGACCACTCATTAGTGTTCTTGTGATCAATACATTCCTGAAGAACGAGTTGTGGAAAAATAATTTAAAAGAAAATAAATGGATTAAAGACAAAGTAAACTATAAAAATGAATTTGGCATTTATTAATATTTTTGTTAATTTATATCTAAGATAACAATATTAGACGCTCTGTCAGCGACTGGTTTGCGATCCATTCGATATGCCTTAGAATGCAATGAATGCGTTCTTCCCATCAAAATCTGCGCAAACGATGTCTCCAATAAAGCCATTGAAACCATTCAAAAGAACATCAATAGGAATAAAGTACGAGATTTAGTTGATTGCAATCAAGAGGACGCAGCGTATGAACCATTTTAACGCTTTTCATAATTACTTTTAGTGATTTTATATGAAAACTGATGGTAAACTTGATATACAGAATGCTTATGTATCGCAACCGCAATCTGAATGACAAGTTTTCAATCGTCGATTTGGACCCATACGGAAGTGCCGCACCTTTTCTGGACGCAGCGGTTCAGTGCGTTGCAGACGGAGGTCTGCTTTTAATCACCTGTACTGATATGGCTATACTTTGTGGTAATCACAGTGAGACCTGTCACGCAAAATATGGATCCATTTCTTTAAAGTCGAAGTTTTGCCATGAAATGGTTCGCTATTATTAATGCTATTATTAATGTTTGTATATTTGATTGCAATTATAATACAATAATTTGAATCACTGTTAAGGCATTGCGAATAATACTGCGAAGTGTTGAGTCTCACGCCAACAGATATGGCAAATATATTGTTCCTTTAATCTCATTGAGTGTTGATTTCTACGTGAGATTAGTTTTACAAATATATACCTCTCCTTACGAAGTGAAACGAAGTGCCAGGTATTTAGCCATCATTTTAATGAATTAAGTTTTATTAATTTTATTAATTTATCCAAATTTGAAGTAAATTAGCGTATGTTTATCAGTGCAACGGATGTGAATCTTTTCAATTGCAGAGGCTTTCTGTGCAAAAGTATGAAATGACTTAATTAAAAGCTCTTATATAATATAACTAATGCTATTCTATTAAACTCTATGTAATAGAAGTTCATCAAAAGATAAGTATAACTTTGCGCCCACAACAGGACCAATAGTTGGTAAAGTGTGTGATCATTGTGGACATCAATTTCAAATGGGAGGTCCGATTTGGGCCGAACCCATACATTCTTTAGAATTCATAAATCAAATGCAAAAACAATTGTCAACTTTTAACGAAGACATTGAACGCAATTTCGCAACACATAAACGACTTCATGGAATACTTCAAGTGTTAAGTGAAGAACTGTTAGATTCGCCGCTTTATTACTGTTTAGACCGACTCTGTCGTGTAGTTCAGTGTGCAATGCCTTCTATGAAAGAATTTCGTTCTGCGTTATTGAATGCAGGCTTTGAGGTGTCGTACTCTCACGCGAGCAAAACATCCATTAAGACCAATGCCCCAAATCTGGTCGTTTGGGATATTATGAGACACATTCACCACAAATCGCCGAAAAGCAATTTAAATGAAAAGAGTCCTGGATTTGCAATCATAAGCAAAAGCTCTAGTAATCAAATATCATTTGAATTGCATGAAAAGGCAGAGCCCGTGTCTAAAGAAATGCAATTATTGAGATATCAAGTGAACCCCTCTTCTAATTGGGGACCAAAATCTCGTCCGTCAAAACTTGAAGATAAGCGCGCATTAAATCAGGGAAAGAGAAGTCGAACTAACGATCCACACAATTGTGAAAATGTTAGTAAAAAGATTACCAAATAAATTGTCTATAATTGTTATATCATTTCAAACATACAGTATGAATGACATGAGTTGATATTGAGATTTATATGAATGTAAGTCATATATTACATATTAATAACTTATGTTAATTTTTTATAAGTTATAACGTTAATTAAAACTGACTTAACATCAAGACTTAAGTTTGAGCTCACCTTAATTTTAGTCGAACGGAATGAATCGTCGGTGAGAGCGGGACATGATTTGGCTGATAATATAGTAGTTCACAAGTGCCTTATTTTTAGTTAACATTCAGTTTTACGTAAGACAAATTGAATTAAAATAGTTTCCCAACTGTTTCTTTGTTCAACTATTTTTAATAATGAGTTTGACAATGATTTGTTTTAAATATTTTATAATAAAAATTTATAATTAATAAAGCATTATTTGATAACATGTAATGTAAAATTAATTAACGAAATATAAGTTATAGATATTGATATACATAACATAATAAATTCAAATTATTAATTAACATGACTAATACACAATTTAGAAGAGGTTCATCTACTTTCATATTACTCCGAATATTAAATTTAGATTATTTTTAAAAATGATTTGATAGTAATCTCATCTATTGATAGAGTAATTGGTATGCCTTTTAATAAGGCTTAAAGATCTTTTATCAATTAGAAAAATGGTTAATTTGTAACTTAAAACTTCATGTGAGAACATAAGAATCTTTGGTTAATTAATGAGTGAAAATCTAAAATAATTTCGAAATAGCAAATGTATTCTTAGTTTTTTAAGAATAGCTATTAAAAGATATCCAAAGGCTTTAAATACTATTGAAATATAACTTAGAACAAAATAATCTGAATTTCATTTTTTAAATAATTCCATTTAAAACAAAATAAAAACTTTCACAATTAATACTTTATTTAAAAGGTTTGCAGACCTAACCCGACATCAGTGATAGCCAAGCTCTCACTTACAGAATAAGCTCCTAATGTACCGGTATTTTCAATGTATCTGTAATTTTCTATCTCTTAATGTTAAAAATGTCAATTCATATCTCAATATCCACACATTTGGCCATCACTGCTCTTAAGCTCTATTGTTGCAAAAGTGAAACTGAATTTATATTTAAACGAGAATTTACTGTACTGTAAGTTATCGGTAAATCAGCCCAATCTCTCTTATCTCTCTTACAATTAAAGAGTGATTAATAAAGTTTACAAAAAAATAAAAAGTTGATTAACTTATAAAATCACTTTTAGAATGAAAAAGTAATATTTAAATAAATTAGATCATAAAACTTTTCATTCTAATCAATTGTAACATTATTGAGATTTCCTATTATTGTTCATTCTTTAAATGAGTATATAATATAAGTAATGATGTATATTAGGCTCAGGCTAGCCTGAACTTAAGCTCGGCTTAAGGGGCCTTGCCGAGCCTGAGGCTCGCGGAAATTCGAGCCTAGGCTCGGTAAGCTCAACACATTAAAAATTATTTATCTCAACTATTAAAGTTTATAACCTAAATATTATCAAAAATCATGTATGTTTAGCAAAGTAAACATATATAATTAGAATATTTAAATAATAGACCAAATTTATTATACTTTTATATACTCTTTTAGGCTCGCTAGGCTCAGGCTCAGGCTCGAGATTTTGAGCCTACTATACATCATTAAGTTGCCTACTATACAAATATAAGTTTGTCTGTCTGTCAATTATTAATAATCTCCAATTGCTGTTAAAAGTTTGATTTTTATATTATTTGAATTGAATTTTTAAAAATATATTAAGCAAAGCAGGATATATAGCGTTTCTTCAGTATTGTATAATTTAAATCTTATTTTCACCTCTAAAATAATTTTTCCCTAAAGTAAGTGATTAAATATGATTGAAAGCAATGCCAAAATTATTTTTATATTAGACCATAACATAAATTAACATTAAATCAAAGTTTTTCATGAACTGAATTAAAATATTAAAGTATGTGCCCTAAAGGTTAAGCTATCTTTCGCGTCAATAGAGCTTAAGCTATGTTTGAGTTATTCTTACTTTGAAATTAATGGATTGGAATTCTTTTTTTTCATTTATTAATTAATATTAAAATTCAAACTTAAAACTAAAAATTAAAAAAGTTTTAGAACTATTTTTAAATGACTTTTCATTGGATTAATTCAATGATAACACAGATGAGTTAATTCCTATATATATATAGGGATGCGATTAAAACAATTGTAAATGTATTGGACTTTATAAATATAAATAAAACAATTACTATTAATGAAGAAAGTGTTAACGTTCGACTCAATCGCTCTCTTTGTTTATGAAATAGAAGTTTTGTGAAAAATTGATACTCAAATGAGATGCAAATAAATTGATTAAATGTCTATTAAATACTTAGTATTAAAAACTTTGGTTCAACAGTTCAACAGTTCAACAGTTCAACACGTGGCCAAATGTTGTGAACTTGATTTATGAGACGCACACATTGGTATAACTCTTGAGAGAATGGATGCGATGAGTTGTAGTAATCTCTTCGACCATTTGCATGGACTGATTCTTGTGATCAACTCATAAACGGGTGAAAAATAATCTGTAAAAATAACTGTTAAGGAATCTATGATTAGAAATATTTATATTTATGTTATTTAGAAAGATATTAATGTTGAGAAAAGGATATAATAAAGTGATTTGCGGTCGACCGCCGTTTATATAAAGCACATAAGAAAAGCCATCTTTGGCTATGCTGTCGATGGAGTAATAGAGAGGCAAATATAGATGTTTACGGAACTGACGGTTTTCGTAGAACCGAATGGCGACTATGTTTGTGGTCAACACGTGTAAATACAATGCTTTACAATCATTGGTCGACGGGTTTCGAGTCAAATGATTGATCAAATTGTCGAGCAATAGTGTCGCGATTCCGTTGCGTCGGAACTCTTTCACAACACCTAACGTTAGAATATATACCACTCGAGACATCTTCGGTAAGTGCGACGACAGTAAGCCTTGGTCTTCGCGGTTGCACTTGATTTGAGGCTTTATTTCGGCCACAATTAGACCCACAATTTGTAAATGAAAAACTGCGGCCAATGCGAAGAACTTAGGGTTGGAAGTGATGTCTTCATACCAACTGTCAGGATATCTATTCATTGTTTGATTTAATGGATTATTAACTTAAATGCACTTAAAATAACAGCTTTGAAGGCATTCTTACTCAATGGGAAACCAATCACTACATAATGACTTGACTTTCGGCACATCTGTTGGACACAAAAACCTTAATTGGATTTTATCATTACTAGTATTACATCCAAACGAAACGCTATTCATTCAGATTTCTTTATTATTACATTTGACTAATTCACTAATAATATTAATGTTTAATTAACTTTTATTAAACATTATTTAATACACTTTTGTCAAAATTTAAATTTATTTTTCTTAATCATAAACGGATGTCAACAATAGGTTTGTTTATAACTTGAAATTCCATAGGGATTGTATTCATATTATTTAAATCAATATATTTGTCATATTCTTGTTTTACTCATTTAATTATATTTTATATTAATTGCCTTAAAAGCAATCAATTCATCTAATTTTGATAGATTTAACCATTAATTAAATGACTTAATTGTCGCTTAAATTTGACTTCAATTAAACTCAATATGAAATCCGTCCCTAAGAATGACAGAAAGTTTGATAAATGATTAACATTAGTCTAAAAGGACATCTCCAAAGCCACCCCTTCTCTAATGTTACGCTTAATTTGAAGACTACAACACTGTTTAATCCATTTGACAGAACTCCCTTTCCCTCTATGAACATAACATTATTATATTAATAACTAAACAGCTGTTAATTATAAAACAATCACTTGTTTTATGTTTTTTGTTCAACAATAAAATATGCATAAAATATTGTAACTATTTTTAATGGTTTTAAATCCAATAATTTGTATTAATATTAAATAATATATATATTCATTTGATCTCAGCATTGATGTCAATAATTTGAATCTAACCATCAATTAATTAAAAGATAAATTAGTGCTGAAATAAGATTATTTGATATTTACATTTATATTAAAATCTCATTACAGTGTGATTACAGTCTATTCATAGACTAAAGTTATCAATAAATACACTTCTATTCATACAGTATATAAATAGTAGTAAAACATTGAAACGATTGCCACTTTATTTAACTTATATTAATAGTGTATATATTTTCACGTATTAATACCACTGTTTTATGGATGACTACAAAAATTTCATATTTGTAACTCCCCTGAAATCATTTACTATTACTTATCATTTCAATTAATATTAATATTTATTATCAAAACTTCATTAACAGTATGTTATTTTGTTTTTATTAATAATAATCAATTATTTATTCATATTTTATTCCTTTCCTTTATAAATATTTTATTATAAGATATCAATTGATTTATTAAGTGATTAAATATTGACAAACTTTTTCAATA
>JAUJYU010000080.1:0-20435 GCA_033995675.1 Nothrus silvestris
TTTCCTTTGTGGACAAATACTTTATTTTTCTTGTATTTTAGAGCTTTGTAAACAAATATTCAGTTTTATTATAAATTCAATTCAAAGTCAATTAATCAAAACAATGAATGAAATTGAATTAAATGTGATTCCGAATTATCAAATACTGTATTTATTTTAGTTTTGTATCGTATTTTTGGTCAAAAAAAGGTAATAAATTATACGAATGAACACAACTGCGGTATACACTTCTGCAATAGCGGTATTTATAATTGAAAAACCCTGTATTAATATTTAATAGTTTTAATACTCATTCAATTTTAAATAGTTATTAAAATAAAAGAAATGAAATTATTGCAGAATTAATTTAAGTTTATTTTGTTAAACTTGAAATATTTAACAATTTGTGATTGGATTTTATTTTTTGAATAAATAATTTCTAATTGATATTTAATTTTCTATATTAATTAATTTATGAAAATGTTTGAGTTATATGAATATTCATATAACAAACCCAACAGCGTTTGCATCAAATAGAAAACAAATATATAAATCTATTAAGAATTGAATTCATCTTTAAATTGCGATAAAATGGACTTATAATAAAGATATAAATAAAAGTTATAATTTATTACAACATATAATCGAGAAATTTAAATAAAAATATGGATACAAATATTTGTGAAGCCATTTCGTACAACTTTGGCAAAAGTTGGTAGTGATCGACAAATTATCAACAAATATGCAATCAATTGAATTAAATTATTTGCAAAAATGACACAAAGATTTATAGTTCAACGTTTACAATACACGTAAATGAAAATAAACTTATAGCACATGCGGTTCTTTTTTAAATCGTTTCTCTTATAAACTTATTTAATGTTTATATAGAATTGAAAAAAACAAAAATAAAATACAAAATCAAAAACTGACCAAATATTCAAACCAAATATTAATTTGACAATTGAGAGCTCGCTCTTAATAGAGTTAAGAGATCTCTATCTGCTATTTGAATGGCTTTTGCTTCTACTTTGCCTATGATTTGTTTGAGAGGATGTTTTCTCTATAATTTCATCTAATTTAACGTCTGATAAATTTATATTTTTTTCTTCATCTAAATCCATGCTTTTCGAAACATTGTTGTCATTGTTATCATTGTTGTCGTTCTTTTTTTCTTGAGATAAACTTTTAGAGCTATATCTACTTTGGCTACGACTTCTGCTTCTACTCTTAGTTCTTGATCTGTAACGCGTTCTCCTCTTCGCAGACCTGTCTTTGCTTCTGCTTCTGCTTCGACTACGTCTGTGACGAACATTGGTTTTTCTTCGATCTCTGCCATTGACAAAGTTTCAAATTAATGATAATAATAATAATAATAATATTACAGTCAAACCCGTTTATAACTCACAGGTCGGTGCAGCCGAAAGTGCGAGTTATAACCGGGATTCGGGAAACCGGGATTAGTGTCCACTTTTTAAAGAAATGAATCGGTACATAAGATATCATTTGTTATGGCGCGGGTTTGACTGTAATTATAATAATATAGAAACAAACCGCGAACGAGACGGTGACCGTTTTCTCTTGGAGTGCGACCTGTCGTTATAATCATTATAGTTATGTGTTCTATAGTTCGCACTCCTGACAGTTCCGTTCCTTCGAAAGTCTGACTGATGATAATGAGAACGCTTTGATGGCAAATGTTTATCAGATGAGGCTTTGCTAGAGTTGGGTCGCGCATAACGAGCCATTTGAATGCTAAGAATGCGCCCATCGAGTCGTTCCCCATTCATGGCATGCATAGCGTCTTCGGCGTCGCGTTTTCGGTAATATCTGACGAAAGCGAATCCACGGCTCGCGAAAGTGTCCGGATATCGCGGGACGTAAATGTCGCCCAAATCGCCGAACTTTGCGAACACCTTTTTCAAGAGGTTGACGCCTGTCCTTTGCGTAATGTTATCCACTTTTAAGGAGACCATACCCTCAATCTTGGGCGGGCCGTGACCTCTCGTGTTGAACTCTGACCCGTCCTCCTTCTCGTCATTGTATTCACTCTTATCTGAGTTCTTATTATTTTCATGTCTTTCTCGTATAGTATTCTTGCGATTCGACAAATCGTGAGATCTGTTTCGACGACTCGGACTCGGACTCGAAGACATTCTTATATTTTGTATTAATTATGATATCTTTATTATCAATATATTTATCAATATATTTATCAATAATCTATTGCTTGGAATATAAGTTATACTTAAATATCAATATTAATAGCTTTTATGCAAATATCAAAACTATTAAAACAACTCATTTATCAATAAATTAAAACTTTTAAAAAGACTTCACTTAAACCGTTCGATAATTATTAATATTTAATTAAATGAACAATAATTGGTTGATATTATGCTTACATAAGATCATTAATAGTTAAGTGAATTGTATTTAGATATTGATTGATATGAAATTGAATCTTCATATCAAAAAAGTAGTTATTAATAAATTATGAATTTTCGATAATAACCGTTTGTATTCAAATCTAAATTTCAGTCACTTTTAATGTTTTCAATAGAATCGCAAAACACATCAGATATTTATATTATAACATATTATTCATAAATAGTCAATACATTTAAATATTAATAACTCAACAATAATAATAATTGTTTATAATTATTTAGTAATCATTTGTAGTCAACAGACATATGAATAGTCTTTTAATTAAATTTAATTAATTATTTAATAACTATTTAATTAAATCACAATTGAGTGCATTATTAATCGTTTGTACCGTTAATTCATTTGATATAAAGTCAATAAATTGTAATAATAAATAAATAAATCATTATTTAATCAATTCGGTTAAGTGGTTAACAGTTAAGTGTTTAATAACATCATTCAAATGAATATATGAGACATAAACTCAATATTTAATACGAATAACAATTATTAATAATACAGTATTTATATTGATATCACTGTTGGAGTCAAGCAATGCATTAATGATATCAATAGAGAAAATGCATTCAAATCATGACAACATTTAACTGGTAATAGTCTATCAATTTATTTATCATTGAAAGCCACGTCGAAAGCCATCTGAACTCATATCAATACCTCAATCTATTGAAGCGCTTTTTATAAATTAGTATCACTTTTATAACTAATACTGTTCTGCATTTCTATCATTACTATTCATTTAGTTTTTATGAATAAAACAGCTTTCATATTACCAAATGTTTATCATTTATAAACTTTAAATTTTTATTCAAATCCAAATTATATATTTGTTAATTAATTCCTAATTTTCAAACACGGAATCAAAGCAAAGAATCGCAACATTCTTATCATATTTATTGCAAATTAAAACGTAGATACATATCAAATTAAGTCTATATTAGTTGTTTTCAAAGTTTCAAAGTCTTATTTAAATTTTAAATTATTTGAAATGTAATTTTTGATTTAAATGTAATTTTTGATTTAAATGTAATTTTTGATTTAACAGTATATGCTGTGGAAAAACTAGACCTTGTTATACCTCTAATTATTATTAAACTAAAAAGGACGAGGCACCATAACCCATACTTGCTGGCAAATTCTTTCATATTCTTATTCATAACAACGAATTACATAATTGTACCAAATTTCAAACAAATTTTCCGCCATTTTAAAACAATTTCTAAAAATTTAACATTAGGGTCTATGGAGATTTAAATGTTTTATAACAATTGTTTTAAAACATTTTGACAATTTTTTCATTTTAGCCAACCCTAGATATACTGCATTTAGAGGCCCAAAAGACAAAAATTTCATATCCGCATTCGCCAGCTTTGATATCCCCATCCGCAAAATATTCTGAAGCGGATATCCGCCTTTTATCCGCCGAAGCGGTATCCGCTTTCGGCCTCTAGTTACATTTATTGTAGTATTCTGTGATAAACTGTTGCTATTTTATAATTATAAGTAGAGCTGTTGGTTTGGTGTTTAAACACTAAAAACCACATTTTAAACGTCATTTTATATGGTTTTTATGGTTTTCAAATCAATAAAATGCGATTATTTCAAAGAAACTGAGAAAATATAGTAAAAAGTGGAACTATTTTCAAAACTTTAACATTGTCAACAATATACCACATATCTTGTTGAGTTCGAAGTAGGAACTAATTTAATAATAGATCTATAATCATAGATCTATCTAAATTTAGCAGCTGGGCAATCTTAAGTTAGGTTAGGTTAGGTTAGGTTATAATTTTTTAATTATAATATGTATTTGAGAAAATTCATAAAAACTAACTATTCAATCTTATACGACTAATTAAAACTACTTTTTTTGAAAAATTTTATAAAACCACTAAAAACTAGTGGTCGGTATTTCCGAGAAATGCATTTCTCGAGTCTTGAATTTTGAAATGCCTCGAGACTCGATCGAGTCTCGAAAATTTCTCGAAATTAAATTACATTATTTTTCTGTTTTATACAGTATTAATCATAAGGACTTTGATGGCTTGATAATTCATTGGGCTTAGAATGTTTGATGTTGTTTTGTTAGGTGTAAAAATTTTAAAAAAAATAATTTAAATTTTCTATTTTAGCTATTTTATAGACATGGATTTAGGCTTCATTTATACAGTATTCTAGAATTTACCAAAGTGGCAAATCCTATATTATTCAGTCTCTACCTGAGAATTTCTCCATAAGTGTCCTCTCCTTTGATTTTGAGAAGAAAAAAATATAACAAAATTAAATATATTTAGTCTTTACTTTATAAAATTATCAGCAAATTACATTCTTTTTTTTAATAATTAAAAATTTTTATAAATATTTATGCAAAATTTAATATGAATATAAAATTTAATAAGAGCAATATAAATTAATTTGTATTTTTACTATGCATATAAGATCTTGGAAAGTTTTCATCGAACTTATAAATAGCTATATTATTTTTTAATTAATGCTTCGAGTTTCTAATTTGAGACTCAATCGAGTTCGAGAAGTGATTTCTCGATCGAGACTCGAGACTCGAGACCCGATACCGACCGCTACTAAAAACACACCGATTTTTAGAAAAAAATAAAACTAACAAACCGGTGGCTCTAATTATAAGTTATTTATATTTTTAGAGTTTTTACTAATTATATATATATTGATATTTATTCTCTCGGAGCACTTGCCTGACATTTTTGAATTTCTGTCCTTCGCAACGGACCCCTTCTCGGGAACACTAATTAGTGCTCCCAAAAACCGAGAACCGCTGGTTTAAAGTGCGAAAATATAATAACTGCAATTAAACATTTTCTTATATGAATATCTGTGAAACATCTTTATAGTTTGCCATTTCTGTCTATTCTTTTCTAAAAAGTTATGAAAATAACTAAATTTAAAAAACCATTTAATATACAAAATAACTTTGAAAAGTTGACGATAGGTAGATATGAGTTATATGAATAAATTTAAAATATTATTTAGCGTCAAATTCGAGACTCGAGAGCTACTCAATCGAGAACTAATACTAATAAAAAGAGAATGAAAGACAGATTGCAATAACCAAAAACTTAATATTTATTGATATTAGACTCCACACCAAATTTTAATTTAATATAATTTTTTATAACATAAAATTAAAGAAAATTTATTATAAACAGAGTATTTATTTTATTTAAATAAACATTTGAGTAAATATTAGGTTAAATGTGAGCATTGATTATTTCGGAGACTTTGTCCAAATTGTTTAGTATAAACGTCTTGTGGTTTCCGGACATTACGTGAACTTCACATTTGCCAGTAATGGACTGTTAGGTAAAAAAGTTGATTAAAGACTGATTATATCTAAAAATTGGTTAAGACTTACATCTGAGACTCCGTAATCGTGAGGCAACTGAACGTTATTATTTTTTACAATAAACTCTTCAGCTCTTATTAAGAGCGCATTTCCGTTAAACTTTTGATTGAATCGGTAGTTGTGCATCATTTTCACTTTGCGAAAGAATGCCTCAGCAGCTAATGCAATGTCTTTAGGATCAGATTTAGGTCCACCGCTTTCAACAAATATTTCCGCCGCACGAACACCTCTGGTCTCCTGTTCATCAATTCCGAGAAGTTCTGTCTTAACCTTCTGGTAATTGATAGGAACGAATTGCATGAGGAAAGTGACCAAAGCCTCCACGTGTTGCACCTTTTCATCATTTGCCTGATATTTTTCCCTAAACTGCTCAGTGCTGACCATCAATTGGGTCGGAGAGCCATCCAATAAAATCAGGTTTACCTTTGATTTGGACTGTAATTGAAGCGCCATTTCGAATGACAAAACGGTTCCAAATGAGTAACCGATTAGATCGAAGTCATTGTTTTGATTCAATCGACGCGCAGTTTCGATATAGTAAGCACTCGCTTCTTCGATGGTCGCCATGTCTTTGAAAGCTAGCGTCCAATTGAGACCAATTACTGGACGTTTGATTTGTTTCGCTAAAACTTCAAGAAGATTAAAGACTCCTTCGAGTGGCGGCAAAAAGAAGACGGGGTTTCCTTCTTTGACATCATTGAGTCGGACAATGCTTTCTTCAGGTAAACCGATTCGTGGTATAGATATATTCAACTGAAGCGGACCATCACTTGAACTAATAGATGACGTGCTTTGACCACCAATTTCAATGAGATGTCCGACATTTAATGATCTCAACTCCTGCATTGATAAAATCACGTCATAATCGCGTTCAAGAGTTTGTTTGACTTCCACTCCCATAAGCGAATCCATTCCCATCTCTGCGAGTGTTGTGTTTGGGCTCAGATTGGAGTGATCTTTAATTCCTAAAATGTTTGCAATGGTTTTAACTAAATCTTGTTTTTTGCCGACACTCTCCGTCTGTCTGATAGCCTTCACTAAACTGCAACAAATAGACTCTTCTGATTGCAGGAACCGATCCAAAACTGTAAGACATGAAGGCATGCGTTGGGGAACAGTTCCGCCAACAACTATCTCATTGCCACCCATGCTTTCTGAAACAACGCCAACGTCGCCAATGGCTCCCCATTGAATGGCTAAACCATGTAATCCATCACTTCGTCTCATTTCACAGACTCTTTCCATTGAAGAGTTAGCAAAACCATAATTACTTTGTCCTGCATTACCTCTTCCGCAACTGACCGAAGAGAACGCCACAAAATATTCCAATTCTGGACATAATTGTCTGCTCACAGAATCGAGATTTATAGTGCCGTCAACTTTAGGCGTACAAACTTTATCGAAAGATTCGACGGTTTGGTTTTCGATGAATCCGTCGCTCAAAACCATAGCTAAGTTGAAGATTCCGCCGACAGGTCCGAGAGATAGGGCTTCCTTTACGAGTTGAGTCGCGCCCGCAGTTGTCGATGCGTTTGCAGTCGAAACGATGACATGAGCTCCAAATGCTCGAAGACGTTTAATGCAGAGATGTTGATAGGCATCTCTGGGACCACTGCGAGAGGTGAGAACTAGTTTGCGCGCTCCGCGTTCTACGAGCCAATTAGCTAATTCCAGACCAAAGCCACCCAACCCGCCGGTCACCACATAGGACCTAAGCGGGTGAAGAGCTGTTCGCGGGAAAGCCCTTACAAGCATTTTTTTAGGAGCAATTGTTTTCTGTGGCTCTTCATCTCTTATTTTGAGTATAACTTTTCCCACGTGTTTACCACTTGCCATATAACGGAAGGCTTCTTCTGCTTGGTTTTTAGTAAAGATCGACCGTTTCAATGGTTTGACGGCTCCGCTTTTGATTCCCTCCTGAATTAATTTCGCGACTTCTTCTTTTTGACCGGAAATACCCGGAGAATGACTGGCAGACGGACCGAACAGAGCGTCCAATAGAATGCCATGGAATGAGATATTTTTGAGAAAAGCCGACATTCCTATTATTAATAATATTTAGAAATGAATGAAAATGAGAGGTCGCATGAATTGCTTACCCAATGGATTGTTTTGCGATAAGTCATATTTGCCAATTTCTAAGAACCTTCCGTGTTGTGCCAGACAGCGAACGCTTGCCTGCAATTTCTCTTCTGAAAGAGAATTCAACACTAAATCAACGCCTCGGCCAGCAGTTTGTCTGAGAACGTGTTGTTCGAAACTCGTGTCACGAGAGTTTGCGAAATGTTTGTCAGTCAACTGTGGGAACTGTTTTTTCAAGTACTCTCTCTTTTCATTACTGCCAACAGTGGTATAGACTTCACATCCCATACTAAGACATATAGAAATGGCCGCCTGTCCGACGCCACCACTTCCCGAATGAATCAAAACACTTTCTCCTGGTTCGAGACCTCCGCGCACTACAAGAGCGTAATACGCAGTCCCGTAAACGACGGGGACAGTACTCGCCTCTTCCATTGTCCAGTTGTCAGGAACTGGCCACAAGAACTCTGGATCGTCAACCACTACAGTAGTGGCCAAACCCTTGGCCGGAATCATTCCCATGACTCGTTTTCCATTCTGGTCACGTCCGGCGAATTCTAAGCCAAGAATGCAGTCCTGCAGAGCCATATCTCCAGGCAGTGCATCCGGTGGTAACTTTCCTGTGGCTAACATAATGTCTCTAAAGTTGAGCGGAGCGTAATATACACTACAAAGAACTTCATTAGGATTCTTATGAGCTGCAGGTAATGTTGGCCAATACTTGTGTTGCGCCTCATACCAGTGCAAACTGGAGAGGTCTCCCCTCGTGGCCACATTGAGGTACGCGTGTTCGGTCTCAATGGTCTCGTCCTCTCTATTCTCACTCAAATCAAAATGTCTAAACGATCCAAACTTTCCGTCGCGATAAACATTCATAACCAGATCTTTTTTGAGTATATCTGAATAAATAGATTTGTCGAATGAGACGGCAGGCAATGCGCTGCGACTTTTGGCTGATTTACTAGCATTGAAAATGCAACGGATTTTATCGCCTCCGGGCTCTTGACGTAAACAATTAACAAGACCTACGACTCCGTTCGCAGACGAGTCATTGGCGATGAGCCATACATTTTCACCGGTTTGTTTGGACTGATGTTCTTGTAATTTGGATTTGAGATTTTCAACCCATGAATCGTATTTACTAGAAGTGACCGTTACTATGCTTTGATCCGATGCGTTCTTTGAGATCACTTTTCTCAATAAGACGACAGAAGATGTCAAAGAATCGGTTTTATTGCTCACTACTGAAAAACCAATCTTTTCGGCCTTTGATATGAAATCGTCAGCTTTAGTGTTGGGGACATTCAAGTTCTCGATTTTGTAAATAAAACGTTCCGCAGGAGTAAATTGCGTTCTGAGTAATGCTATGACAAATCCGTTATCTTTTGTCACAGAATAAAGAGATTCAACCAACGCCTCTAAATTGACGCCATTAGCCGTGTTTGCAGAGGAATAGATATCTTTGTAGACAACTAAGTCCATCGTTGATGCTTCTGATGGCAGCTTTGCTTTTGAAACATTCCATTCACTTATCTTGGTTTCTCCTAAGTCCGCATTCAGATCATTGGGTGAGGGATGAGCTAAAGTGTAATTGACTCCCAAATTAAATCCGGAAGAATTGATAAGAGATGTGATTTGGTTGTGAAGTATAAGCGGACTTGAGTTTACTTCGAGAATATTGATTTTTAGTGAAGATAAGTTTTCAATGACAACATCCAAAGCCGGACGAATGAACCGCTGTTTTGTGAAGACGTTTGCGACCACGTCTTTCGATAGATCTTTTCCGTATTTATTTAAGATATTTGTTACGTTTTCTTTCAAAGTAACCTTTTTGTCGGCTGTTATTAATTCTTTGAGTGCTTTCAAGAGCGCGTGTTCTTCGAGAGGAGCGATCAGATACTCTTTAAGAACGCTATCATCTGCTTCTTTGAATCCGTTCAATATTTCTTGTATTTGTGAACTCTTTCCCGAAGCCTCTAATACTTTGCGTGCGAGCGATGAACAGACTTCAATGTATTCATTTATGTTTCTACTATCAGATTCTTCGAGAGCTTTCTCTTCATTATATGGAACAAAGCTATATCTCTCAAGAGTAGGCACTTGTGCTCCTTGTCTTCTCGGCGCTAAATTCACTTTTAATCCTCTAATTTCTAATCCTTTAGCAATACAAACATTAATTCTCGGGTCCGAAACAACGTCTAATTGTGGGTTATCTCCGGCCTCTTCAACCGCTTGTGCTATTAGTCTGGGATCACAACGAACTGATTGGAACCTCACCGGCAAATACAGACCACGAGTCGATTTTCCGAGAATTCCCAACTGAAGCATTGCATCCGCAAATGCAACCCAACTTCCAGTATATTTAATCTTTCCGTGACGTCCATCAGCAGTGGCTTCGGTCAGGCCCTGGAATGTCGGTCCGTAATCATAACCCCTTATTCTTAATTCTTTATAAATATCTTTTGGCTCTAATTTCAATGGATTCTCATTAACGACAGAGCCATCAGTGAGTAAATGCTGTAAAGTGAGAGGCGAGTCTTCGGACACAATAATACGACCGGTCGCTGCTATAGTTCCTCCTTCGCTGACAGAGAACTCGCCACTGGTTTCCATCATTCGAATGACAAACTTCGTCTGTCCCTGTTTTGGAAGAATAGTCGCGCGATGGAGAGTCACGTTCTCGAACTCGACCGGCAACTTGTCATGAAATTGGCCCTTCATTTTTGCCAACATCTGCCACGCGAGCATCAAATAACCGGTAGCCGGAAACAGGACACGACCGTCAATACAATGGCCGGCATAGTATTCATCTTCCTTTTCTTGAAGATCCACTTTTACGGTATAGTCAGAAGAACTGCTGGGATTGAAATATTCGGGATAGAGTGTGACCAACCAGTTCTGTGAGTGATCCCAACGTATTAATGGACTGATTGATTGCGTTCCTCTCGGAACGGGATAATTAACTTTTGGATAAAGTTTATCGACTCTGGGATTCATTCCTAACATATAGAGTTTGCCGACGGCTGACAAAAGCATATCTAAATTCGCTGCGTTATTGTTTCGCTTCATTAAACCGATATATGATATTTCAGATCCTAAACTACGTTTGAGAATAGCCTGAAGTAAGCAATGCGGAGCAATCTCTATGATTATCGAATTCTTGGGCACGTGTTGTATGGCTTCTTGAAAGAGCACAGGACTTGTCAAGTTGTTTACATAATATGCAGGCGCTGAGTATTTGGCCAAATCTTCATTCCATCGACTCTCAGGAACAGAAGAACTGACCCATCGAGAACTGCGAAGCTTTGGGCTCGTAATCACTTTCTTGAGTTTTTCGAGAAGAGTGGGAGCGATAGTTTCCATGAAATAGCTATGAAACGAAACGTCACAACTTTTTACTTCTCGAGCAAATATGTTTTCAGCGCGTAATTCTTCCAGGAATTTAAGAGTTGCGTCGTATGCGCCAGAAATGGTCACCGAATCTTCTGAATTATGACACGCGGGAACTACTCCTTTAGGACAACGGCGTTTCGCCTCTTCCCACGTCAGACCCACGGCTGCCATCAGACCTCTGGGCAACTTCGCATCTTCGACGCACTTCCCTCTCCAATAGGCCGCTAATAACATCTGTTCTGCAGTGAAAACGCCGTCGCCATAAGCACAGCCCAACTCTCCGACTGAATGGCCAACAATGCCGTCGGGCTCTACTCCCAGTTCTCGCAAAAAGTCGACGAGAGCTATCTGTACGGCAGCGATCGATACAAAAGGAGCGATAGTGGTCTCGAGTGCCTGTTCGTCATCACTCAATATAAGATGAAGCAAATCGACTCCGAATGGTTTCAAAATAGCAGCTGATCTTTGAATTGATTTCGCGAATGACTCCAATTCCATCATTCCTTTGCCCATTGATGTCCATTGACTGCCCATTCCTGAAAATGACAAAACAATCTTTGATTAAAAGGTTTCAATTTTGAAACTAAGATTTCAAACCTGAGAAAATGAACCAAACTGGTCTTTTTTCTGGAACGCGGGCCACTTCTCTCGGCAAAGCAGTAGTATTTTCGTCATTATTTTTGGCCAACAGATACCCGCGATAGTTCATTCCCGACGACTCAGTTGTTTGTGAGATGTCGTACAACAGGGCCAACAAATCACGGGTTACTTTTTTAGGGTTTTGTTCAATGAAGTCGAATATATGATTAACACTTTCTTCGGTTCGACCAGAAATTGGAATCAAACGAGGAATGGTATCAACGATGCGATAACTATCTGTTGTTATCTCTTTTTTATGAGGTTTGAGCAGAACGTGAACATTAACGCCTCCGAAGCCAAAAGAATTGACGGCGACGACACCATCTTTGAATGGAGTGTTCTCAACGACTGGCTTTATAGCGCCGCTCACTAGAGCTGGAATGTTAGGGTTCGGTGATTTGAAATGTAGATTTGCGGGAATGCATTTGTTCTCGAATGTTATCAGTATTTTAGCGATAGAACAGAGACCAGAGGCAGGCTCTGAATGGCCTAAATTGCTTTTCACTCCACCTATAAGTAAAGGCTCTTTTCTATTTTGACAGAAAACGTCAAAAATAGCCTGTGATTCAGATGGATCTCCAGCTCCAGTACCAGTTCCATGAGCTTCAACAAAGTTGATATCTGTTGGGTTAATGCCCGCCTCTTTCAAAGTGGACTTCATTAGAGCACTCTGTGATTGCCACGAAGGGTATGTTATCCCTTGCTCTTTATATCCATCAGTATTGGTCTTCGCGTGAAGAATAGTGGCATAAATACGTTTGGCTTCACTTTTCTTTTGCAGGAAAATGACTGAACAGGTCTCAGAGCGAACATAACCATTGGCTGAAGCGTCCAAGAACTTACAGCTGCCGTCAACTGATAACATATTCAACTTATGAAACTGAAGCGCCGAAACTGGTCTCAAACAGATGTTAACGCCTCCAACAACAGCCGCATCGCACTGACCCGTACGTAAACCTAATACTGCCTGTTGTAGCGCCAGAAAACTGGACGAACAGGCGGTGTCCATCGCATAACTCGGGCCCTGAAGATCGAATGTATAGGAAATACGATTCGCAAACATAGATCTACTGCAACCCGTCAATGCATAACCAGAAACTTTAGATATATCCATAGCTAAGCCTTCTTCTACTTCTGAAACACAGGCGCCGACGTACACACCTGTTCGACTGCCGCGCAATGTTTGAGGATTTATACCTTAATTAAATATATATTCATTTAATTCTATAATTAAAAACTTATAAATAACTTGAAAATAGTCGCAAATAAATACCTGCGTCAGCAATAGCTTCATAAGTCAATTCCAAGAGAAGCCTCGCCTGCGGGTCCATAAGGTTGGCCTGTTTTCCGTGAACCCCAAAAAATTGCGCATCAAATTTACTCAAATCTTTAATTTTTCCGCTACGGGTTGGAAGACCGTAAAGACCTAAAGGCCATCGCCTTTCATCTTCAGTAATCATATCCACGTTATTGTATAGATTTTCTTTAAGTTCATCAATACTATCAGATTCTGGGAAACGTCCGGCAACGCCACTGATGACGATGTCTTCATTCATTTCCCACGTAGGCATTCCTGTATCGCCTGCTCCTAAGTCGGAGCTGTAGTTCGTTTCACCAGACATTGCGGGCATTTTATTCAATTGTATTTATCTGAAAATTTCATTTTATAATTCATTTAAACTGCAAATACCTTTCACAATCATCTAATTATGAAACTTTTAAATAGTTTTATAGTTTATAGTTTAATACCTTTCACAATCATCTAATTATTCAACTTTTAAATAGTTTTATAGTTTATAGTTTAATAGTTTTAAATCAACTTTTTTAATAGTTTTAAATCAACTTTTTTAATAGTTTTAAATCAACTTTTTTAATAGTTTCATTCAAAGTTTCGTTTTAAGAAATATTATTCATTATCTTATAATAAACTCATATTAAACAATATGAGTACAAATTTACAAAAGCAAAAATATTTCTTTATAGTAATAATAATAAAGTAAAATATTGTATACTCTAAAAACTTATTATTCAATGACACCAATGCTCTCGAAGAGGAACAGCTCTGCGCTAAGCAAATCACTCGACTAACTCATGCACCAATTGACTAAATTATTAGACGTAAACTTCATTTGACTAAATATTATTTACGAATTGCAACTTTTATCAAAAAATGAACAAAAAAATACCAACACATAATTATTATAATTTTTATCATTTATAATTAACTTTTATTAATATTAAGATTTGAGTGAAAATGTTTCAAACAAATTATTGGGAATTTGGGAAACTCATTAAAAGTTGTATTGGATTTAAACTTGGAATATATAAATACTATAATATAAAGTTTTCCAAATTGTTGACTACCAATAAGTCAAAATGATGTTAAGCCATGTGAGAAGTAGTGTCTATAACTCTATAAATTGTTCAAATTGAACATAAAATATTGTCAAACAATTGTGAGTTACATCTATTCGCGCTCTAATGATTTTCTTAGTTATCTTGCATTGAGATTTTAGGAACGAATTTAATGATGCAAAACAGGCCAAAAAAGTATTAATAATTCTATAGTAGCATTCTTTTAATACTATATTAGTTATGTATTGGTATAGCCTCAATATTTTTCATTTAAATGCTTGTCATTGCATTTTGAATATCATATTTCAATATTATGTAAACGAATAACAGTTTACAAATTATTTAGTCTTTTCTTATTAGATATTAGAAAATAATTGCAATGCAAATGTCAAAAAAATTCAAAATATAATTAATTGACATTTCTAACTAAAGTTTTCATTCAAAACTTTCCTCTGGGAATCAAATTTGAGAAAATATACGGAAATAATCTCAGAAATAGTGATACAATGGCTTAAGCTTTCACGTCAAATAGACTTAATCAAAGATTGGCCTCATTTGAAGCTCACTTTTCAACAGTAAAGCTTCAAATCTAATAGAATAAAGCGATCAGTTTTGACCCTTTCCTCCAATATTCATAACTTTTTAGATCTTTTGAAACTTTTGAAAGCAAATAATTATTTTAAAAATCGAGAGTTTATAAGGATGTGTAACATAAGTAACAATCTATTGCAGGTCTTGCGATAATCGCCTGAAGGCTCAGACTTTACAATTGCGTCAAACATTTGAAAACTTATAGTCAACTAAAACAAGTTAATAGAGGGTAAAGAATATTTCACTATTGCAAGCAATTCTATTTACTTATAACTTAACATTTAAACTATTAATAACTATAGTTGTAATCAATGATACATTAAGAATAGTAATACTTTTAATAGTAAATTCTTTTCAAACTTATAATTCTATTCAAATTATAATCAAATCAATTAATTATACGACTAATTGTCAAAAGTTTCTAAACTACCGGTAATATGAATGGTATCTAAACTAGAGATGAGACAAACCCTTAAGTTTTAAGCATTATTTAGAGTCTATTCACTATTTGCTGATGAAGTGACCGATCGATACAATTCTTTAATATAGACATCAATTCTTCCTAACCTTGAAATTCAATGCTTTCAAAAGATATCAAAACAGGAATAAAAAAAACTCTAATATAGAATATTCTGTTAAATAGCAGAATATCATAAATAATGATTGCATAATAAAAACTATAAAACTTTTAAATAAAACAAAAGTAAATAATAATTACCTTAAATAAAGTGGAAAATAACTGTCAAATAGAATATGATATTCGTTAAGATATTATCCAAAAAGTCGTCAAATATTGAAAACCTCTAACTTATTAACGATTTAATAGTTTAACAAATATTAACAAAATATATTAATTTGAAACTTATTTATAAAAAGCACAAAAATAGATATTTAAATAACTTTTAGTCTATTAATTAATATTAATATCAATATTAATATATCCTAAATATTAAGTTTATTAAAAGGTGTGAAGTCTTTAATCACTTAAAGCCGAATCAAACTCAACAGAAAGTCTTTACCGAATGTTTAAATAAATGAAAGAATGGCCACAATATATATCAGGTTTACTCTCGAGACTCAATCTTGAATGAAAGCCGAAGTGATGGTATGGTATGGTATGGTATCATACGTTATGATCATATAATAGATCGGATTGGGTTAACATAACTTCAATATAATATCATATAATATATGAATGAGAACTCACTCACTCGTCAGCCCTATGCAAGTGTACAAACTATTCAAACACAATATGAGGTGATATCACATGTAATGACTCGACTCGCGTGATATCACAACCAATCGTAGGCGCTCTCGCACAACACTCATGTAATGCTATGTTATGTTATGTGATGTTATGTTATATTTAACTTTTTATTCGCGTCACAACCGGTGATGCACTTTTGGTCACTCGAGAGGACTGCTCTCCATTCAAATTACAATTCATTGCAGTCATTATATTATATTCCGGTATAACATGTCATGCATTGGTTTATACAAAACTAAATCCATTTATCATAGAATGAACGTATGGAATGATGCAGTTGTGCACTCACTCTCTGCACTCACTCATCATTGATGAGCACAAAGTGTGCGCGTGTTTGACAATTGAGTGACGAAACTCTCAAACTTCCCATAACTTTGACTAAACATCACTTATAATAATGAACAGTTAGTTGAGAATGTCTTTTGAGGCTACTCTTGAACAGCTCTTCAATTGCTTAAAGTTTATTAAGTAATAAAAGAGTTTAAGTTAGAATACAGTAGAACCCAATTCTCATGGTGTGAATTATGTGATTATTGAACATTTGCGCTTCAATGATAAACTTTATGAATTAGTTGTCAGTTATAAAAGACTGAAACATTGTTGAAAACCAGTTCAATTATATCGTAAATATTAGTCTTACCTGACATTAACATTTTTAACCTGAAAACTATTTTAAATATTTATAGAATGATAGTCTTTCCACCCATTAATGATAGTCTTCGCAACTTTGTGCCGCATTAAATGTATTTAACCTGTTGTCTAATATTACATGATATTAAATAATCTTAGTCTAAAATCATATTCATAGATATGTTTCATAGATAGTTATTTAAAGATATGCTAATTAAAAGCTATATTTATGCCATAAATTGAGAATGTTTATAATCCAAAGGTTATTAATATAAGAGTTTATGATAGGTGCCATAAAGTGTATGATACATATACCTCGGATTTTTCTTAGGTGTCACAACATCACATCACATCACAACATCACAACATCGCAACATCACAGCATCACAACTTTCATTTTTCTTTCAATTCTAATCTTCAAAGCCTTCAATTTAACGACAGATTAGTGAATATCTAACCGCACTTTTATTGTTTTGTCGCACTTCGGCTCTAATAAATGATTATATTTGTAATATAATATATTAATTATTAGATTTTAAATAAATATTATTTTTACGCCGGTATCTTTATGAATTTTAAAATCAAATTATACAGTAAAACCTCCGTAAATCGAACCCTCTCTATGTCGAACACTATAGTCCCTCAACTATAAAGACATTATTCATTACCTCTCTATATCTCACACCTCTCTATCTCGAACAAGTTTTCAGGAACCAACCTATGGAAGATTTACGGAGGTTTTACTGTATCGCATGCTTTCCTTATGAAACTTAAGAAAAATTCGAGGTATGATATTGTTTAATACTCCTTTAGCAGAGAGTGCTTATGATAGGACAGAATATGCGGCATAAAAGAAGAGGCACATCAGGATTGTAAGAAACAATATTGTAATAGAAGTGAATTTTCACTAAATGTGTCATGTAATATAATAATTTGTTTTAAATAAACTTATTCTAACTTAATATTTATGAAGCGTGCTTTGAAACTAAGTTGACCGTTCTTGTTACTTATACAGTATCTCCAACTTTACTCTTATTTTTCTATTAAGAGTTTCGATATCCAAATCGCGTTAATTTCAATCCATTTTGGGGTTTGGGATTTTCCTTTCTTTCTTAAGGTTAAATTCAAATATATGCCAATGTTTATTAACCTTTTATCCATTTTTAAATATTATTGCTATCATTTTTTTATCAATTATTATTTTCGAGACTAAAATCTAGTTGAAATCGAAATTAATTTAATAGACAGTCGAATGTTATATAAATATATATTATGTTCGATGAATTCAAACCTGTTATAATGGAAAAAAGTCTACTTATTACTTAAGAGTTTTAATAGTTTTCTGTGGGAATTTTATTTTCAAACCTAATACTGTATTTATTTTTGAAGCGTAGTTTCGAGTGGTATTTCTCAATGAAATATTTTTAGGGATAAAATATCCTACAATCTTAAAAGTGACGTAGTATTAAAATCCAATGTTACATTTTTTAAAATCAAATATTGAGAATATAGATACAGATATGTATTTTATCGAATCTATTATTTATCGTTTTTATTATTAAATCATATATTTAGTAAGTAATGCATATTCTAGAAATTGAAATCTTTTCTGAACTTTCTTAATTTTCCAAAAGTACAAATTAAGAATTTATTCATTTTAATCATAAAAGTAATAACTTATACTATATTTGTCATTATTAAGTTATAAACTAAATAAATTGAGATTTAGAAAATGAAACTCATAAAACCTTTTGAAGTACGTTAGTTGAGAAGTTTTAAAAACAATTTTTACTTGTTTTTACACATTATTAGCAGCGAGTTAATTGAGATTTTTTTAAACATGTTTATTATTATCTCTGTAATTATATTTTATAATTGCAAAATTTTTCTAATTTAAAATTGATATTTATCTAAATTTTGCCATTTATGAGCAGTAAAATTGATCACTTACAAGTTAAAGTAAAATTACTACCAGCATTATCTACAAGAACATAGATTTGTCTTATTTAAGTCTCTAATGAGTGGTTCTGTATTATGAATATTAGTCTTTACTGTAAAAGAGAATACTATTTCGTTAGATAAATATTAAGTTCCATATTTTTAATTTCTATTCAGTTCCTATTCTATTCTGAAAATTTTTAAAAATTTCTATTTAGTTCCTATTCTATTCTTTGAGCCAATTTTGGTTGAGTTGCTATTCTTTTCCTATTCTATTCTTCCGGAAGTTCTTCTTTGGTAAATCCTATGCATTCTCACTTTGGCTTAAATCTGTATCACTTCAAATAATTTCACTTTTAGACATTTCTAAAGAATACCACTTCTGTTTATTTAAATTTTTGACCTTATATTTATAGGTTAGGTTAGGTTAGGTATAAAACCAATAAATAAAGGGTGTTTTTTATTTGTTTCCGTGCGGTGACCGTCTTTGACCAAAATGAGAAAATTTATTTAATGTATAAACTAGAAACCGAACGAAATTAAAAATATTCTTAAACAATTCAATAAGAACTCAATGTAATCATAAAACATGGAACAACTATTTATATCAGATTCAAATATGGGGCTTAATCCTAAAATTCAAAGTCTTATCAAAATTACTATTAACTTCAGAATACATGGTTAGTTCCCACAACTGTACGCTTTAGGTCATGAGAATTCTGCCCATACTGTACTTTTTATCGTCCCTTTTTTACAATATTAAAATATAAAGGGATGATATAAAAGTACAGATTATGCAGGATTCTCATGACCTTAAGCATACATTATGGTAAAGACTTGAAGAAAATGTTTCGATCAGAACTGATTATACAACTCTTTGTTTTGCATTCAAATTCAATGTAAAACAAGGTGTCGTAAACAGTTCTGATCGAAACATTTCCTTCAAGTCTGTACAGTACTTGTTTTGTGAAAGAACTTTATTCAAACAATTAGAAGACATAGAATAGACCGGACTTAATGAAGGTATTAAGTTGGTTAAGTCCATTAAGACCATCCATGTTGGTTAAGTTGATGGTTGGAAAATTAAAACTCGTTAGTTAAGAGTGGTTTTAGTCATTTATACACATTATGTAAGTATTAAGGGGTGAGAGAAATGAGTTCAAAACTTGAAAAATCCTCATTTGAAAGTATTGTGCAAATGTTGTAACTTAATATTAGCCTCTAATGCCTACCAATAATTACCAAATTGTCTTTAATGCTCATACAATTTTAGTAGTTTCGATGTGTTGATAGTGTAATAATACTTAATCAGCTTTGAAGATAAAATCATAACAAGAAAGTCAACCATATGTCAACTATAATTGGTTATGATCTTGCTTAGATTTTTTTCGAAGTTTGACAATTTGGAGTCAAACATATGCAAACAAATATTTGCATATATATAAGGTCAGCCCATAAGTGATTTCGTTTTTTATGACATGTCTGCACAAGTGCATCACATGTCTTTCACAAATTTTGAATAGTTTGAATAGTTCTCATAGCACAATCTGCAGAACATTAAAAATGATTAGATACGCGTATTTTTGTTTTTAAAATATTCATTTGCCTGCAGTGCTGGAAAGGCAGGGCAGGGTTGGAAAGACGAAATTTTGACATTTTAAGTTGAAAATAACTACCTTAATTTTTGTCCGACAGTAACGATTTCGGTATTAAAATAAAGCTTTTAAAAAG
>JAUJYU010000081.1:0-20392 GCA_033995675.1 Nothrus silvestris
ATAACTCATTTGAGATTCAAATTTTGATAAAGTCTTTATCATAAAAGATAAATCTTATGAAAGAAATATATATTGAAAGTTGAGCATGCTATTTATGCCGCCTCTGTACAGATATCAAAAGCTGTTGAAATTTTGAGTTAGGACTCGTCCTTAAAGTACGTACGTAGCTGAGGGGGAGGGAGTGGTCAATCAAAAGCGTACAGACACAAAATTCTCATAGAAAAATAGCAAGAAATAGGTGTCAAAATGCGTACAAGGGGGAGGGAGGGGTCTAAAAACTAGAATTTCTTGCGTACGTACTTTAAGATGAGCTCTAATCTTATTTATATAAATCTATTTAATCATTATATCGATAATAATCATTATATCGATAATCGAAATGTTGCGATCAATTCAAATGATATAACATTATATGTAGTGAAACAAACATTACGTGCAATTCATGTCAACAAATAATAGTGCAGTCAATGAAATTGTTTGAACACAACTTTTGTTTATTTATTATTTTGAATACGAGTAAAGCTAAACATTTAATAAATTAATTAATAATTGATATTAAATAACAATTATCTGCAAATGTCGTCCGAATATAACATTCATCACGACGTCAATGAACTGATGAAACTTTTGGAGTAATTAATCATTTTATTTATTAATAAAACATTTGAAATACTAATTGATTGCATAATTGTTTTGTCATTAAATAATTGATTAATTGATTAAATTTGAAAACAATAGGATTGAAGAGAATGTAAGCGAAGGCATAACTGCGGACACAATAAGTGAAAACTTAGTGAAAAGTGTGGACCAAAGGTCTAAATCTCGCGGAGCGGCCCATACTTTCTATCGTAAACTTGAAGTCCATTCAGATCCGGATTTTAAGAATAAATACGAAGATTTGAAAATACAAAAGTATTTTGTATATTGTATATTAATATATTGTATATCTTATAAAACACTATTATGACTATTATTATAATAAGTTATTATTATTAATAACTAATGATTTGTTATAATTGTTTAGTGTTATAGAACTCGACCCTTTAGTCCATTTGTTGACCAGAATTAATGAAGAGCCGAAAGTATTCACTTTTTAAACACTATTAACACCAAAAATAATTATATGTTTTTAATCTAATTATAGACCAAATGTTTGTTGAAATTTCAAAATAAAAAATCATTAAAGAAGTCAAACATAACAGAAAATCAGGAATTGAATTCATTTGAAAGACCCGAAAGACCCGAAAGACCCGTTTCTTATTCAACTAAGTCTTCGCTCTTAAACAATAGTCCGCTCAATAATAGTAAAGGTTCGGAACTATTAATAGATGTGAATCACAGCTCAGGATTGATTGATATGAATGAAGACAAATCTGATATAAGCCATAGACAGCTCTCCAAAGATTCAACGCTTAAGAAAAAAGATAAACGAATTAATAAATTAGCGGATTGGAAGTTCTTGTCATTAGACTATCAGCCAAATGACTGGACTCATCAAAATACTATCAAACCATTCAATAGCCTATCAGTTGCCGAACAAGAGTGTGCGCTCATTGAAGATTTGTTGTTTGTTTTAATAGTAAAATAATACTAAACAGTAGTTTAAAATAATTTAAGTTTTGACTAATTTTTGATTTCACACTAATAGGGAATCGAAGGAAAGTATATAAGATTACAGCCATTGAAGGATAAGCCAAATAAACACGATATCACTGTTGATAAAACTGGCGATCAATTGTTATATACTCTGGCAGTGAGAATCACAGCGCTCTGTCCTTATTATTCGCAAATCATTAACTTTATAGATGTTGTGGACAATGGTTTAGTCAATCAGGCATTGGTGGCAGCGATGAGGGCACAGATCAAAGACTACTTCACTCTAATGAGTCAATTCGAAACACAACATCGAAAGGGAGAGTTGACTTTACAAAAGATGTGGTATTATTTGCAGCCCTGTTTCAGTAATTTAGGAATACTTAAGGATATCGCCAGTAAAGTCTCGAAGGTATGAATTATTAATATTGAGATCAGATATGATAATATCTGATATGAGATCATTTGTATGAACCAAAGGGCAACTGTTGCGGAGGCGCTGTTTTGAGTATTCTTCACGAAAAGACGGTTGCAATGACTGGTAATGCAAAGGCTCAAGAGTTTTGCCTTTCAGTGACGCGAAAAGCGAGTGAACCTTACTTTGAAATACTTGAGACCTGGATTTATGAGGGAATTATAGACGACCCGTACAAAGAGTTTTTGGTCGATGAAAGAGTCAATGAAAATGCAGATGAAATACCATTAGACGAGTGAGTGGTTGAAAATGTTAACTAAATTTTGGACTATATTTGAAAGGAATTGATATAAAAATTGAATTTAAATAATTTTTCAGTCATTATTGGGAGAATCGCTATGAAGTAATTCGATCTCGAATTCCTATTTTTCTCGAACGCCATTCGGATATAATTATGAAAACTGGAAAGTACTTGAGTGTTATTCGTGAATGCGGTAGAAAAATATCACATCCCTATACACCCGAACCATTAGTTTACACAACTGAAGAGCGCATTTACATCGAGAGCATTGAAGCCGCGTATGAGTTCGCGAGCAAAGAACTGCTTCATCTGCTCGTTGACGAATCAGATTTGATCGGAAGACTTAAATCAATAAAACATTACTTTTTTATGGATATGGGAGACTTCATCGTTCAGTTCATGGATTTGGCCGGAGATGAACTCGAAAAAGAAATCGATGACATCCTTCCCAATAGACTCGACTCATTACTAGAACTTTCTCTGCGAACAAGTCTTATGAATTCAGATCCCTATAAAGACGACGTTCGCATTGAACTATTGCCCGATTCATTGCATTCGCAAATGTCTCAAATACTTAACATTGGCAGCAATTTTCTTGATTTTAATGATGATAACGAAGAAAATAAGGATTTCGATAAACAGCCGCTGCGGGGATCAGAAGCTTTAGCCTTGAATTTTAAAGTTTCGTGGCCTCTGTCGCTCATTATTAGCAGCAAAAACATTACTTGTTATCAAATGCTTTTCAGACATTTGTTTTATTGCAAATATGTTGAGCGACAGCTCGAAGAGGTTTGGAAGGGAAACAAAATTGCCAAACGCTTTACACTCAGTGCTAAGACTGGTTACGCAAAAGCCTTTGCTTTGCTTCAACAGATGTTGAGCTTTGTTCAAAATCTCGAGTATTATATTATGCTTGAAGTCATTGAACCCACATTTCATCAGTTCTTAGAGTACGTCCAGACGAAAGTCACGAGTGTTGACGATATGATGAAATCCCACGAAGAATATATTCAAAAATGTCTACGCGATGGTATGCTTACGGCTGGCGATATATTGAAAGCTATCGTCAAATTACTTAGACTTTGTATTGTCTTTTCAAACTTTATGAAGGTTTGCATAACTTATTAGTAAATCACTTAAATCTATGAAATGAGAGTTTATGTCATTTCTTTATCATCTTTTAAATTGTTTTTTATAAATGGAATAACTATTTGTACTTTTGATAGGATTCTCAAAACCATTCGACACAATACGAACTTTTGGACACCAGTAAAAGCATAGTTGAAGCCTTTGAATGTATTGATGACAAGGTTTCGGTCACTTTTAATGATAGTAAAGAACTTCATAGCAGTTTTGAAGATCATATCGCAAGTATGCAATCTGAGTTCAACTCAACTTTACATCAATTACTACAAGCAATAAAACTTCAAACCCATGAAAACTATACAATGCTTCCAGTCTTGAATAGGTTTGGCTTTAATTACAATTTTTGGCTCATTTGTTACTAAAATATTTGATTAAAATTTTGTTTAACATTTTGTTTTTAGGCTAGACTTCAATGGGTTTTATCAATCTTTGGAATCAAAAAATGATATTCAAGTTTAACATATATTTAATTAGCTTTCATTCGTTTTATATATTCATCGGATTAACTCTAGATCTGATTGGACTAACATTTTATCATTTTATAAATAAGTGATTGTATTATTAGTTTTGAAACATTTTGTAATTATTGATATATTAGACTCAAAACAGTCTGCTTTTATGTGTTTTTCATAACATTTCATAAAGTGTTTTAAATTAATTAAACTGTTTTCAACTTTTAATAATTAAAATTATTTGTAATTTGAATTCGCGATAATTATTGTTTCCATTAATAAGAAATCTATAAATTGTATTTGAATTCAATTGTTGACGTACTTTATGAATAGGTATTTCAGTTGGTTTCATATGAAAAGAAAGAACCAATGAATGCACTCCTATTTGTATATTTAATTGCTATGCATTGAAACCAACCAATGATAGCATTGTATGAATTCTATTGGTTTTTGTGAATATCTGTTGAATTTGTTTTAATTAAATGTCAACAAAATATCATTTATTCTCAAAATAAATAACCATTTGATTAGTGTTTATATAATAACCGAATTGTTTTCAATTAAATGATATAATAATGGCTTTCAATAGATATAAATCAATACTAAAAGAGCCGACAATTGATTTATACGAAGACGTCGTGAATGACAATAATGTGGGAAAGAGTGGAAACAGAGCTGAAAAATTGTTTGACAACTTGTTTGGTGTTTGTCTTCAGACATATGACCGAAAGTCTAATAAAAGAAGAGATCCTTTGACGACAATTAACGCAAATCTGGTGCCAAACCAAAGATCATTGAATTCTTCAGATTTGGATAACGACAACGACATTACGTGTATTGAAGTGAATGATCTCAAAGACAAAGACTTCGAGCCGTCGGCCAAGACTTCCAGAACTAAAGTGAATAAACCGAAGAATAAACCGAACTCTAATAGAGTGAAATTCGCGGATGAGTTGGACAACAATTTGAATAAAAAGATCAAAAAACTGTCGAAGAAGGCCATCGACTATCCGGACTGTACTAAAGACTCGTTACTGAAGGCCTTCGAGTCCGCAAATCTTCCCGATTATGAAGAGATCGCTAGACATGAATTGATTGTCACAAAAGTCAACGGAAACGACACCTTAAGAGCTGATCCGCCGACTCCTCCACTCTATGATATACTAAAGCCTTTCGAAGATCTAATTGATTGGTCGAAAGTGGATATGAAGTCAAATGAAAGTCAAAATAGAGTTCCTTTAAAACAACACAAAAGAGACCGACGAAGGACTGCATCGACAGTCAGTCAATGGGAAACCACTGAAAATATAATCGATTCATATGATGACAACAATGATGACAACAATGATGACAACAATGATGACAACAATGATGTCTTTGATGTGGATTTTGTGTCCATTAATAATCAATTGAAACCTAATAATGAAGAGTCGACAATAACTGAGAATAACGTAAATCCTTCGACTAATTGCATAAGTGATGAATCCATTGGTGATAATCGACATAATTCTCGAACTTCAATGAACGGCAAAAATGAAAGAATACGAACCGCAGGATTGGGTGACTCGCGTATAGCCAGTACTCCCGTTTTGCGCAGACTTAACGTTACCCTCAGATCACATAACGTATCGCCCATTAAGTCCATTGATTCGCCAGAAGTGGCTTTCGATTCGACAAAATCTAAAGTTTATAATGAAAGGGAACTAACATTTGCAGAACCACTTCCGCCAACAAACAGACAGTCGAGAAGAGCTGTCAAAACATCAATTCCTAAGAATAACATTCGCTTAGAAGTAGTAAAGCCTTTATTAAGTGATATCGAAAAAGTGACTTTACGTAGAGATCGAGTGAAAGAAATTTCTAGAACTTTAATAGACTCTAAAACTTGTGGCAGTTGTGATGGCATTAAAGCCAATGATGAACAAATTCATACTATGATTGATAGAAAACAGAGTCGTAAAAAGATGACATCTTCTTCATCAAGTGTTCCTTCAAAAGAGGGTACTTATAGTCTTCGAGGCCTTAAAAATAAAACCTCTTATAACAAAAATAATGAATTGTCGAGTATTTTCGCTCCAAAAATCAAAAGCACACCTTTGATGGCAACTAAGGAAATGTCTTATTTCATTAGTAGAGACAATTCAACACATTCTAAATTTGATTTATTTGTAGACGATTCGCATTTAGACGTTTCAATGTCTGCATTATATCCATCAAAAAGCTGTTCCCGAAATATTGCATTTCCGAAGACAACCACAATAGTTCGCGTTTTAGATTTTGAGACTCAAAAGCATAGATCGTTGAATCGGTCGACACCTTATCATATCTATCGAAAGAGTATCGCAACAGTCAATTCAGTGAACAGAACATGTCATCCGTGTCGGACTGTCGTCAAAGCTAGAACTATAGTCTCTGCTCACAAACCAAGTGCGCAACGGATAGCCATTGGCCTTAATAGCAAAGAAGACCTAAAACAATATTTTGATAGCTCATTAAGTGTTGCGTTCGCCACTTCTAAAGTAGTCTTTGATGACGGCATTGAAGAACAGCTGACGCCTAAACAAAAAGTTTTATTGCTTTGTGAACCCAACGAAATAATTAATTTGAAAGATGCCTTCGAACCACATGTTCTCAAAAACTGCAAAAAGATAGGGGAAGGCTCTTATGGGGAAGTTTATGCCTCCAAAGATAGCTCTGGCAATGATATTGTCATTAAAATAATAGCTCTCAATATGGATGACGTAGACTCTGAAGAAGATAAGTTTTCACAAATATTACCTGAATTAGTGATTTCTAATACTTTCAATCATTTGAAGACAAGTTATTCTACAAATAAAGCCTCAAATTTCATCGAAATGATGAGAGCGACCTGTGCTCAGGGCTCGTTCCCAAAGAAGCTCATCGACGAGTGGGATCTTTACGCTAAACATAAACTTTCTGAAAATGAAGATCCAAGAATTTATGGCACAAATCAGTTTTATATTATTCTTCATCTTTCAAATGGTGGAACAGATTTGGAAAGTTTTAAGTTTAACAGAGGAGAGGAGGCTCTCAGTATGTTCTCTCAGTTGGCGCTGTCTTTGGCCGCAGCGGAGGCAGAATATGAGTTCGAACACAGAGACCTGCATTGGGGAAACGTTCTCATCACTCATACTAATGATCAACTCTTGGAATATATTGTCAACGGAAACAAATATTCTCTTCAATCCAAAGGCGTCTTCGCCTCAATCATCGACTTTTCATTATCGCGATTATCGAAAGACGGATTTGTTATTTATGACGATTTGTCCAAATATTCAGATCTATTTGAAGGACAGGGCGATTATCAGTTCGATGTCTACCGATTGATGAAAGATAACAATCAAAATGATTGGCAAAGGTTTAGTCCCAAAAGCAATATTTTTTGGTTACATTACTTAACAGACAAGTTATTCAATTCTAAGAAGTATTTGAGTCGAGCAAAGCTTCACAGATCAGCTCTAAAATCTTTGCAAACGTTTTCTAATAACATATTATCGTTTGAATCGGCCCAACATTTTGTGGAAAGCCATCTCTTTAAACAGTTTTTATCTGAATTCTAATCATTTTTTAATATATCGAATCTTAAATGTATTCAAATTTCCTAAAAGTGAGTTAAACTCAGTGTATTATATAATTATTATAAATTAACTTAACTATTGTTTATATTAACTTTGTTTTCATTTATTCATAAAATAAACTCTTTCTATATATACAAAAAAGAAATTATAAATTACTAATAATTATATTTTCAAATTATATATTAAACTTTTCGATTTCAAAGCAAACTGGATTAGAGTTAAAACTCCACAAATTATTATATACTGTACTAATCAATACTTCAATTTTATACAAAAGTTAACTTAAATTAAGGCTTAAAAGTTAATGAAATATTAATATACTGTAAATATTTAGATGTCTTTCACTTTTATTATCAAATACATGAATAAATTATTATTTATATATTTATTAGTCTTTAGAATCTTAGAATTTAAATACTGTATAAAGCTTTTAATTAAATGATTAAAATTAGAGTACTTTTTAGGTTGTGAGTAGAGCTGTTCAAATTTAGACTTTAGATTTTGGACTTAGACTTTAGACCAAATCTAAAGTCTAAAGAAATTTTTAGACTACGTCTAAAGTCTAAGTCTAAAGTCTATAAAAATCTCAGAAGTCCAAGTCTAAAGGACATTAGACTTTAGACTAGAATTTAGACGTTTATGTGTTAGAAGTGAATAAATATTGTCAATGATTTTAAATTTTGTCACAAAAAAGCTTAATTCACTCGAGAAAAATAAGGTCAATTATTATGTTATATAATTCATATAAACACTTTCTGAACGCCTAAACATTTAATTTCATTCTTTAATAATTAAATAATATAAAAATGCATTAAAATTTTTAAAAGTTTAAAGTCAAGTCTAAAGTCTAAAGGTTTAGACCAGATCTAAGTCTAAAGTCCAATGATTTTTTAGACGTCTAATTTAAAGTCCAAAGAAATGTTTAGACGTCTAGTCTAAAGTCTAATGCAATTAGACCTATGTCTATACTTTTGGACAGCTCTACTCAAGACTCTACCATTTATAATTTAAAAATCTAGACTCCTAAACTATAAGACCTATAGGCATGTGGGTGGTATCATTAGAACAGTCATAACTTAAAGGGTGGACACTGACTATTGAATTTCCCGAAAAGTGACCAGTGGCCATGTTACGGCGGAAAAAGTTACTGAACTAATGGTTTTCTATGGGGAAAAATGATTTTTTGTTTAGCAAACAGAGGACAACCGCGTCTTATTAAAGTATTGTCCTCCCAAAATGGCCACTGACCCTTTTGGCCGATCAATTTTAACGGACCTTTTACTAGCCTAAAGACAAGTATCCGACTCTGGCTAATCCGCAAAAATAATTTACACAGTTTTCATCGAAGTGTAGAATAGTGAAAAATAGTTAGCACTAATAGATGACATATTATTCCGTAGCAAATCTAATTGACTTACAGGTAATTTAAGCATTATTTATAGTTTGCAAAGTTTTTTCAATCTTTTATATATTCAATTTTTGGAACAATTTGAAACATTAATATTTATTTCATAATCAAATTCATGGATCGCTTAACTAACTTAATAGAGGTAATTGTGATAAATTATTAAGTATCAATTTTAAATAATTGTTATTACATAAATTGAGATGACTAATTCAGTACTTTTAAAGTACTGTATGTGAAGTACTTAAAATTTTAAAGTGATTGTCTAATATTAATATATTTTTTAATCTAAATCCATAACCAATAGTGTTAACTATAATTTAAAATTTAAACCTCTTTAATTTTAAACCATTGTTGTTAAAGCGTTATTGAAAAAATCGAAAGTTTTTAAAAATTAATTAATTAAAAGACCGAAAGATAAAAACACCAAAAATTAAAAAAAACATAATGTTACCTGTAAGTTAGTCTATAGAACATTAAGTTTACGCGGCGAGTACGACAAATTAGGTCAACACTGCGTGTAGTCGCTCTTAATGAATAACCTAAGTAGGGATACAGTTGGATACTATAATCCCAAGCTTAGGTTATTCATTTTTGAGCCAACACTTTTAACCTTATTTTGATTTTCGGTCTTTTGATTTTGGGTCTTTTGAATAGGACCCCTCGGATCACATTATGCTTTTGCCCGATATAATTATCAATTTGTTTTCAGGTAAACCCTTTCTTCGACAGACACTAACGACTCCTAACTTAGAATCAGTTCCATTATAGAAGATATTTGATTTGATTTATTGTTTATACAGTCGAGTACTCAACCTTTAGCTTAAGCTAATGTTGTTTACCCAACTGTTTGTAATATGAACTTATCTGTTCACATTCGAACTTGTAATGTATAGTTTGCAAAGGGTAAGAAAAACTTTTTAGTTTTTAGCTGCGATCAAACTTTTTTCCATTCAAACATTTGGCGCGTAAACTATTCCTCCGATTTTCAGATAAAAGACAAATCTGTCACAAGGATTGCAGACTTGCTTATGGCCTGAATATAACAAATAATAACTACACACTCCATCTCTTACTCTTATGCCATTCAATTTATAATCAGAAAATAATATCTTCTAAGTGTTATTAAGAAGTGATTATTTTCAAAATATAAATTTTTTATTTTGATCGTAAGTGAGTGAGTCATCAAATTAGAAAGTGATGGTCACTTACGGTCATCGGTCATGTGATCGTTGATCGATCGTTGATCGATCGTAACTCTAGTTCAGAGTTAATACAGTTATATTAACATTGAAAATATTGTCCATTTTCAAAATTGTCAATACATACATATTCTTAACGATTCATAACGAAATATCGATCCTATTTTAATAATTTTAAATTATATCAAATTTTATTATAATTATTATTAAAATATAAATTGTAATACAATATTAGAATATTATTATCCATTATATGAAACGTTTAATAAAAATTGACATAAATTGAAAATATTTGGTAATAAAATTTGAAAATCAATAGTAAGACTAGAAACTGAACTTTCCCCTCGACTTAAAGAACCCCATATTTGTTAAGTTATAGACAGCGGAGGCAACGTTTGCATAATTCTCTATAATGATTGGCTGATAAACGATTTGAATTTCATTTTCATTAACAGAGTTATCTCTATTATTATTATTATTATTATTATTAAGATTAGTATCTGTTTTATGACTATTATATCGCTGAATAGCATTAACAACAAAACCATTGAAATGGTTGATATCATATTTAGTTGTATTGACTTCTGAACCAAACTCTAAAACCAATGGATGAGAAGTCAATGTAAGCCATGGAACAGATTTGGACCACGGATTCCATTTGTTAACGAAGTCTAATGGTCTCCCTTTGTTCCACATTAAGCGGATTCCAAATTGATCGCGAGATCTAATGTTAAATATAAATAAATTATTTGATAAATGATAACACTTTGGCAAAGCTGTCATACGGTATAAGTGAGGCCGACGGGTATTTTAATTCTCCGATTACTATTAGATCCAATTTAGACCATAAATATCTTTGATATTCAAGTAATTTAAGTGAAATTAAATCGTATTTCATTACAATTATTGAATTATCGCAAACAAAGATCAACCTCTCTTTTTCAGTGTCCCAATAGTCGATCCTATCATTGATTAGCATTGAATAGCATTAAATCATGTAATCATTGTAATTATTATTATCTACACTTCATATCAATTTGCATTACAATAACTGCAATAATATATTTATACTATAGTTAAACACATGTTAAAAACGTACTCAGTTAAGAGTGAAGCACAACGGAGAGAGCCGTCCATTCCATTTATGATAACAGGCTTACAATCTTGAATCGCTCTTTCAATGAGATCTTCTCGCAATCCATAAAAATCATTGCAATCCGTATCCAATTGCGTGAGGGATGACCTCATGGTATTGTACGCAATGGTATTCAATGGAATGGTAGTGTTGTTGTTATTAACAACTGATTCATTGCCATTCGAATCAGTTATACCGGTATTACTCGAAAGAGAGAGCGTTGCGCCTGAAAAGCATGGCTCACATGACTCGTCTTCAAGATATATGTCTGAAGACAACATGGAAGACATTCTATACCGTAGTGTATATCATATCACGTTATAAGTTATCGTTTGACTTGTGTTTCACTCAAATTGAGTCAACCCTACCGTTAATGCGATCTAATTGTGCCAATTATTTGAACCCAATTTCTATGATTTAATACTAAAAACTTCTCAAATTCCTTAACCAATTGATGGGTTCATATGTTTTATGAAATCACTTTTGAGCCCAACTTAATAGACGAATATCTGTATTCATAAAGGAATATCAATTCAATAAGAATTGAATATGAATGAAATTTTATTAGAAATTAGAGTAAATCCGTTTGAAGGAGAAAACGATGTGCACCACAACTACAACTCAATTATGATGTCATTGTAAGGACACAACTGTTGTACTCTTGTGAGTGCTGAAGCACCAATAAGTGGCACAACACTCACCTCACATATGCCCCACGTGTGCCTCACATGTGCCCCACATGTGCCTCACATGTGCCTCACATGTGCCCCACGTGTGCCTCACATGTGCCCCACGTGTGCCCCACATGTGCCTCACATATGCCCCACATGTGCCTCACATATGCCCTACATGTGCCCCACATATGCATGACTGCCGGTGAGTGCTATTCAAACTCAATTCATGTCAACTTTTAATGAAATATTAATAATTGAATTATTTTTGTTGACTTAATTTGTGTTTGTACATTCTGTACATTCTGTACATTCTGTACATTCTGTACATTCTGTACATTCTGTACATTCGTGACCGTTAATATATAGCCTAAAAGTAAAAAATTTTTACTCAAAAACTAACTGATATTTTTTAGTGAAAATTTGAGAAAATACACGTCAATATATTGGGAGTTTATGATCTTCTTTGCTGAATATGAAAACCGTTTTCTCTTTGGATATAATGCAACCAAACTTGAAATGGTCATGAAATGGTCATGAAATGGTCAATTAACTTGATGAAAAACTTCATGTGGGATGTTATTAATGTTGTTGTTAATGTTAATGTTGATTTTTTGTTTTCATATTGTTTTCTGTTGTTTTCATAAACTTTATCTTTGAAATAACCCCCACTCTCTCGAACTTTATTGAAGAACTTATTGAACCCACTGTTACTTTTAGGCTACATATTAATGGTGTATATCATTGCTAGTAATCCAATGCTGAGACAGCATAGCATATGTGACGCCCATTGTTTACAAACATTGTTGTCTTCAATTGGATTTACTCTATATTAACATTAATATCAATATTAATACCATTTCTTTGACACACATTTAAAAAGCGATTTCACGCAAATTCCCAATAATTGAATGAATGACTCAATCAATCAATTGATAGCCTTTTGAAGGAAATCAATTCAAACTCAATGGACGGACACTATTATAGATGTGATATTAATACGTGATAACAACAATTACGTCAATCGCTTCACTGTGCAATGCATTGCATCATTAGCTCATCCATTAATAACGTTACGCTAAAATGACACTATCGTGGACTCCCCTTCCCCCTCTGGTTAGTTTTGGCTTTTACACCCAGAGTAGGTGTTCCTTTTTAACTCGTTTAAATCTAAGTCATATTTTTAGGCGATTTACATACGTTTACCATCAATAAAAAATATCACTAGTGTTCCGACACTATAATCTTATTAAAAATTGGAAAAAACATTATAAACTAGTTTCCACTATTTAGAAAAAGTGACGCATTGCCAAACTGTAGTTGGTAAAGTTAAAATGTACCCTAAATATCACCTTGCTAAACTTACGACACATAAGTGCATTTTATTTAATTTTAGTATATTTGAGTTTTTTTTCGAATTTTATTAAAATTTATGATATTCGATGAGTTATGGAATAATTGTTTAACGCAATCGCAATGAAATGTGCATAATTAGCTGCATAATAACATAATAACATAATAACATAACATGTTTTTCACTGTGGCTAATGGACAACTAATTATTTCCACTTTATTAAATGATAGGTTTTCACTATCCAATTCTTGCTATTTATTACTATAATTAGAATTTACTAATTTCGGTCACAGACTGAAGTTGACTGAATTTGGCCAAAATTCAAAAGAGAGTTTCGGTCATATGAAACATTTGACCGAAAATCCCCTTTTATTTTATAATGTTTCCGCTTAAGAAAGAATACTTTTTCTGAATAACATATTTTGTTTATGAATGTATATTATAAAAAGAGGTATAAATTTCAATATTTTTATTATTGAGCTAAAAATGTTCATTATTTTCAAAATAAATCCAAAGAATAAGTTTGGTCTCAAATGGTGTGATATTTGACACAAAGTTTGACTAAAAGCTCATATCTCTAAGCCTAAGCGCAATGCATTGCATTGCAATATTTATAATATAAAATAACATCTCTTTTATCCATAAAATTGTTTGACAATATCTGAAAATTATTTTGAATTTACTTATGAATAAATTGATTGTTTTAGACTTTTATCATCACTAACTATTGAAATGAGATAATATAAAGAACTTTCTTTTTTCATACAAAGCTTATTTACCACTTTCCTCGAGAGTTTAACCCTAGATTACAGGTTTGCTTTTCTTCAAAATTTTTAGATTAAATTTTATCTTTATTTATTAGCTTCAAATTAATCAAATATAATGTATTAGTTCGTTTCATTTTATTTACCACTCATATTCTTCGATAAAAATAAAATCAATATAAAACTCTGTGCTTTTCAATGTAATTTTTTTATGTTAAAAGTTTTTTGCAAATTTTAATTAATTTTCATAATTAAGGATTATTTATTGGTTATTTATTTTATAATCAAGTATTATTATAATTGTTTTTTAGCAAAAAAACTTTATAAAATAATAAATTAATGTACTTTTAATGGTTGTTCGCTCGCGAGGAATATATAAACATGAGTAAAGTTATACACAATACACAAACAGCGCGAGATAGAAGCTGTGAATAAGGGGAGACGGACACTTTATCGACAGATCACTTTATCGACAGCCACTTTATAGAGAGCCACTTTATCTAATCTGTTAGGTAAGGTTAGGTTAGGTTGGGTTAGGTTATGTTAAATGGCTGTCGATAAAGTGACCCACTTCCTTTTTAAAATACGGACGGCCTATAAGATAGAAGTTATGGTATTTACATTTCAATTATTAAGATATAAATATTGAATCAATGATAAATTGTTAGCGTAAGATTTGCGATAAAAATAGCACAATTTAAAGTTGTAAATGCAATCTAAAAATATACAAATTTATTATTTAAATAATTTACAAAACTTGTATAACTTGTATATAAACTATTAAATATACAAATATTATATAAACTAAAAAAGTTTAATTTGAATAAAGGGAGCCATATATTGGACACGTGTTCGCGCGACACATTCGCATTGGAACAAACGATGGAATTTGTAAAGTCAAGTCTGACGAAAGTGGACAGTCAAATAACCGATTATCAATGCGCTGATGAAAGCACTCCTGTATATATTCCTCGAAAGCCTGTGGTTGGAGTTATCGGCGCTTCTTCAAGCTCAGTGTCTGTGATGGTCGCGAATATACTTCGACTTTTTCAGGTACTAAATTAAAAAAACAATTAAGAAAAATAAGTTCATATGCCTTTAGCTGCTTTTCCACTCGTAATTAAGTTCAATCATTTGTTATCAAATCAACGGAAACTTAATGAAAAACGAGAACAATTTTTGCCTTTGCAGTACTTAATTAGATGAGATTCTAGACTAACAATTATAATCAACGAATACAAGGCCCAAAGCAAATACATGTACACCATGTATAATATACAATACTTTCTTAATCAAATAATTCTGATTCAATTGATGTTCAATAATTTTGAGCTAAAATTAACAAAACATTATAATTTTTAATTCTAATGTAAATAACTTGTTTTCATTGCTTTGAATGGCTTTAATTTATTGATTATACAGATCTAGAGCTCTATTATGCCTATAATATAGAATATTCTTGAATATTGATATTCTTGAATTTATTAATGTTTTCATTAATTAAAGCAAAATTATCGTTGTTTTTCATTTGTTTATTCAATTTATAGAAATCTTTGAATAATTTATTAACAAAATTTTCATTAATTTCGATGCCATTGAAGTATTAAATGAGTTATGTGTTCGCACATGCAGTACATAATGCAATACCTAATGCAGTAAAGATTCACATTATATTATGAACAAAATACCATTCAAGTTGAGAGTAATAATTGAGTTCAGTTTCAGAAATGTGAGCTCCAAACCGATAATATTTCGTATAATAGTATATGCATTTGACTATTGCTGAACTATTTTTCTTAACATAAAGGGAAGCTTTTTTTATTGGATTTTTCTAATCCAACTTATCATATAATCACATATTGTAGAAAATAAATGTTACGGCACTTTTTCAAATTAGATTCATTGATTTTATGGTTTCAGCATTAGATTTTTTGGTCAAATGCATTTTTCTGCTCAATAGTATTAATAGCGATGGATAACAGATTTGTTACAAATTTTACAACGGTCTTAATGATCTCTCAATAGTTATATCAATATTAAAAGTATAATTGTTTATGGGCTCATTCTTAGTATTTCTCATGTCTTTCAATTTGATTATTAAATCTAAATATGCATAAACTCTCGACAAAACATTTCAAATCATAAAACAAAGAGTTAACTTGTTTTTCTGTAGATTCAAGTTGAGCCGATAACTATAGTTAAGGTTCATTTCTCAGCACTCTCTCTCTCTCTCTCTCTCTCTCTCTCTCTCTCTCTCTCTCTCTCTCTCTCTCTAATATAAAAAAATATTATTGTAAAAGATAGAATTGTATGGTTTTTAGGCAATGGGTTTCATTCGTGACATTTTGTTAAGAATTGATATAAAAAAGATTTTATTCTTATGAGTTATAAACTTAGAGAAATAGTTATAAGTTATTATAATAAGCGATATTACAAAAGGAATGTGAGACCAGAGTCCACTTACTACGGAAGATAGTTTGATAACGAGCCTTTGGGTACTCCATTGCATGCAGTATAAGAAGAAAATCAATGTTAGATACTTTATAACGAATGAATTTGAGATAACATACCCTAAGAAAGCTCCGACAGCTAAAATTCTAAGAAATTGGAATTGACTCAGTTCTCGATTATAACAGATGAGTTCCACCAAAATAAATGAGATAAGAAGTTCTCTCAAATAATTGAAAATTAGTTTCAAATGAACTGAAACAGCCTTTTGGCTGAATGGCCATCAAAAATAGCAATCTTAAGAAAAATTCATCTTTTATATAAAAACTATGATTGACATAATACAGGTGTACGGCTTTATTTCACACTTTTCTTTATGTATTAAAGAAATTTAAATATTTATTTCTCTTTCCACTCAACCAATATTTAATATATACCCGAAAATTCATATCCCTTAATAGCAATTACTATATGTCTGTTTTTTAAAAGTTTTAAAAAATGTTCACTAACTAAAAATTGTGGTACAATATAAAGAATGCGAAAGAATTTATATTATTAGTACTTTTTATATCTATCCGTATAAAATCAAATAAAGCTAAGAAACTGAGCTATAAATTTTGGAATTAGATCATTTGTTTCGATAAAATTTTTAATTATAAAATGACTGATACTTTTATCTAAGGCTAATAACTTATAAAGTGAAATATATTACGAAAAATAGACTTTAAACTAATAATAGAAATATACAAATAACTAGACATTCCTAACATTATCTTTTAGTAAACTTAATAAATAAGTCTGCATGCAATTTATTATTGTAACTTTCCATTATGAAATTCTCATATATTCATAAATAATATCCGATGAATAGTTACTTTTTAAAATAGTTGTAAAGATAAAGGGTCCAACTTATAATAAATTGTAGCATTTTACACATAAACTGCTATACTGAGTATACTTGTATATATCCGTATAACTTATATAGGGTTATAATAAAATATTTTGTCCAAAATTAAAAACGTTAAAACTCTAGATTTATTTGATACTATTTTAAAAAATATCCTTTGAAATTTGTACAAATATTTTGTTATAACCCTATATAAGTTATATAGCAGTTTATGTGTAAAATTCTCCAATTTATATCAATATATTTACGATATTGTAAGTGTACTAAAATATTTTGTAATAATTAATAATAGTCTGACATAATTAACAGGCAATCAGGATATAAAAACAATAAGCACCGTTATTTTGAAATTACGCAATCATTAATCTTAACATTGTACTGAACTATTATTAAGTAATACTTTTAAAAGAATTCAATTCCTGTACTTATAGTGATTGATGGCATACTTTAGAATGTTAGCCATAGTGTGAGATATATATAAGCTTATATTTGCTTTTTTATGTTGAATTTTCTCTCGTCTGTCGGAACAAACGCTTAATTATGAAGAATTACAATTTGTATTTAAATTAATTTAAACTCAAAATAATTATTTAATTGTGTCTGGGAGAATAAAACTAACATTCTCAATTTAACACTACTTTATCATAATTCGTATCTAATCTTCAAAAAAACTCAACTTTCAAAACTAATTTAAATCATGGATAACAAAAAATAAATCAAATGTTAAATCAATCTTTTTATTGTCATTCACTTGAATGCTGTAAATATAACATTAAATTTGAGTTGAAGAATAAAAAAGGGCAGAATATAACATAACTTAAGAATCTTGAGGTGAATTTACATTTAACAAGAACTGTGAGCCAACATCCAATTCTCATCGTTTTTACTCATTTAAATAGTGTATTCTCTGTAGAAATAAAAAACAAGTACAACAAAAAGTAGAGACTTAAGCGATAAAATATATGAATATTTGTTTAATACAAGAAACAAGTTTCTATTTATGAGATTCTAAGAACTCTTGAATTTATACTTAGACTTAAAGAAAAGCTACACAATATGTGGTTTTAGTTGAAATGTCATTCTACCCTTTAAGGGTTAGAATAAAGTTTAATTGATTGATTCTCTACTAATTCTGTCTCGAATCGATCAGTTGCTGATATATGTTTGTGGTGAACATTGTGCTAATGGAAAGAGACTTTTAAGATCACAAGTTTAGCACAATTTTCAGTTCATAAATTCGTAGCAAAAAAGTTATGCCAATCAGCATTTGGTTCAATTACTGTGAATGAATATTTTATATTTTTTTATTCACATAAGATAAACATTTAGGTTTAACTTCAATCACATTTTGCTTATTCTCTCTTATTTAGTCATAATTATAAAATTGCATAAAAATTAATAGTGAAATCATTACATAAATTAGAAGTTGTTATACTTTGATAATATGTCATAATTTTATATAATTATAACACGATATACTTTTTCATACTCTTTGAAAGAGGAGTGTATTCTCGCATTAGAGTAAAACGTGAATAATTCATTTAATTAACTTAAGGCTGAGTGAACTGAATTATACTCTTTCTTATACTTTAAGTTACTTCTTTATAAGGAGTACTGTATATGATTTTACACTCGGTTTACCTCTAGAGTTGAAAATATGCTTTAACATTAGTTCTGTCTCTTATATGTGAAATAATACCAATTCCTTATTGTAATGTAAGGTAAAATCCAACAGTTGTGGAACAAATTAGAAGTTAGAAAAACTCCACATAACACTACTTCTATTATCGATTTCTTTTATCTTATTATTTATTTATTCAATATGTAGTGTTTATGATTTGGAGTTGATATCTATTTTACTTACGACATATCTTATTAATTAAAACTTATATATTAATAACTTTATTTCGTTATTAATTATTGATTAAAGCTTCAATTGAATGAGAACTTAATTACTAACTATACTTAATATTATTTATATGTAATTATCGACCAAATTCTGAAGTTGTGCAACACTTTTATATATGATTCCAAACAAATTAAGGACAGTTTGCTTAAAGAGATACTCAAGTTATTTACTTTTTTATACCAATATCATCTCGTCTTGAGTTAAATGCAATGCTATTCATAACTATTTGAGCAGTTATTAAAACTTTGGAGACTCAGTTGATATTAAGCACTTCAATATGAATGAAAATAGAAATAACAATCTATAGTTTCATCTATTAATTGCTATTTCTTTCAATTTCGAAAATAATGAGGCAATTACTCTCATCCACTGCTATACCAGTTTGTGAGATATTTTTAGCCATTATTTTGTCAATACCTTTAATAATATACAATCACATAATATGCTGAATAAAATCGATAAATCAAATACTAAAAGATTTTTTAGTTCTTTATTCTTTTAATGTAGACTTAATGTAATGCTTTGAAAATTGAATGCATAAGCAAATTATATTTATGTCGAACTTTTTTATATTCTCTGTCGTGAGAGATATTCTTAAAATTAATTTTTAAAAGACGTGCGACTTTTCTGAATATTCGACGAAATTGAACTGCCAATAGATTTACCAATACGTGACTTGAATTATAAAAATTGGTTAAACATACTTTTTGTAAACCTTCTTTCTTTAAACCTTGGAAATGATACATTATATCAATTTATTTAAATATAATTAAAACCATTTTTAAACTTATATATAGTAGAGTAATACTTATTATTCATGCTTTTGATAGCAAAGGTCTAAAAAATTATATTAACTTTTAGCATTAGGACTCATTTTTATTTGTAGCCTTAAGCTTTAGCCCTAAGTCTATTCCATTTGTCTTGAGTTTTGGCATTTAATAATTACCGGTAATTACCTATATATTTATAAATGACAAAAGTTATACTTGTTTATACTGTATTTATATATTTGTAATCCAAAAATTTAATAACTTTAAGACTTTAACTTTACAACCAATTTAAGAACACCGTAGTTTCAATTATAACAACAA